>PVKN010028130.1:0-13327 GCA_004027915.1 Capromys pilorides
TTGAATCCATAGAAATCTTAAATCACTGGAAAATCAAATGGTCTAAAATCCAAGGGATGACACTCACCAATAGGAAAGAGGGAGACAGGAGCCTTCACTTTGCCACAGGAGATGGAAACTCTTGTAACTCAGAAATGAGGCAAGTCCAAAAAGGAAAATAGTGCTTTATTTAAGCTGGTACCCAGTGGCATACACCTAGCAAGATGGGACAGGATGCTCGCCATAGCAAGAGAACAGTGGGTTTTTAAGCTTGCAAACTGCAAAAGGTGTGGGGTGGTGGGGGTACAACTATGGGCTACAGAGCTTAGGGCAAGGGCGAAGCAAGGGGAGCGCACTTCTGGAAGGGGCAGATATGAGCTGTAGGGCTCTGGGCAAGGGAGAAGCGGGGTGAAGTGCACTTCTGGAAGGAATCAGATAGGGGCTACAGAACTCATCTGGGGCTGTAAGGCAGTGGATAAGTACAAAGTTGCAAAGTTGTAGTTTAATTCAAACATAGAATGGCGGTGCATACAGAACAAGATAGAGACGCTTTGGTTAGAGTACAACAGAAACAGACACCACAAATGGTAAGCTGGAAGATATCATCAGAAAGTAGTTGACCAACGATCTACAGAGCATTAGCTCTGGAAATTGGATGGGCCTGCCCTTCCAAACATGCAGCAGGTTCCTAGGGTGGCGCTAGTAAAATGCTACAAACTAGATAGCTTTAATATATTCCCCCGAACCTTTCCACCAGAGCTCCACTGAGCCTGGCCTCCAGTCCTTGATCTGAAGACCACCAGGGAGACATGACTGTCACAGCAACCTACAGGGTCCTTGGGGAGCACTACGCTGCACCAATCCACCATCAAGAGAGCCCTGCACAATTCAGCCTGTGCTCATCATCATTGGGTCCTTCTTCATTGTCATTGGATCCTTCTTGAATTGAGACTTGCACTCCTCTCCTTTATAAGGTAGAAACCACTTTGAGCCCCACACAGCTGGAGGTTTGGTGAGCCTCTCCTGCCCTACCACACTCCTGAGAGCCTTGTTGATCTGCACCCAACCCATCTACCATCACTACAAAACAAGACAAAAGGGAATCTCAGATCTCTAGCCCACTCAAAATAAGCGCAGGAGACAAGAGAACAGAAGAACTTGGAAGTTACACACCGGAAACGATGGAGGTGATAGCAACTGAAGTTGCTATGGAGGAAGGCAGATCAGAAATAATCTCTCAGGTTAAAAAAAAAAATTACAGTAATCATCATAGAATTGCTTGATACATCTAAGACAGACACAGATGTTAAAAAAAAAAAATAGAAGGCAATGGGAAAATGATGTAAACAGTGAATGAATAATACAGGAAATAATTAGAATACATGAAATAGATTTAAACGGATATCCAGGACACTAAGATTTCCATTGAAAGCTCGAAAAACTGCTTGAATGAAACAAAAGTGTATTCTTCCACAGTCTTGCAATTCCAAAATTAATGTGTCCAGCAGATATTATGATCTCAGAAGTCCTTAGAGAGTGATCTGTCCTTGACTGTTTCAGCTTCTGAGAGTATCATTTAGCATGAGGCAGCAGAACTTCAAGTTTTGCCTCTTTTCACACAGACTTTTTTCCTGTGTCTCTCTCCTCTTCTGAAAGCTCCATTGTATGTTTATTTGATAGGTACAGATGTAGAGCAGGTTTATGGTGGAAGCTGTGATGTTTCAAAATGTACAATGGCTCAATCATTCATCACTTCAAATCTTTATTTAGTTGTTGCATGAATATATAAAATCCATTCTTTTAGCTATTTTGAAGTAGAAAATATACATAGGTGGTGTAGATAAACATACAAAATATGCATACTCAGTATGTGTCAGTATGACCTTTTGATATGTGAAATGTAAGGAATTGAATTTTTCATAGTAGAATGAATAGTGGCTAACAGTGGCTGTGTTTATAGTGAAAAATGAATAAAAGTACAATAATTTCTCCTCTTCTGAAAACATGAGGCATACTGGACTGAGGACACATTCTACTTCATGATGAACTCATCTTTATTTCTTTATCCTCCTCATCTTTATTTCTGATGACCTTACTTCTAAGTAAAGTCACAGCTGAGGAAGTAGGACTTAGGATTTCTTCACACCTGTTGAGATGACAAAATTGAACCCATAATAAAGCTCAAACAAGCAACTGGAGGAAGTCAGAACACCTGAGGAAATAGACTACTCATCCTTGGAACACTAAAGCACCTACAAAGTAACTTTTCTCTCTTGACTCTTCCATGTACAAACATCACGATCTGTGAAAAAGGAAAGCAAGATACAATGTTCCAATGCTAAGAGGATGAGAAACTAGACAAAAAAAAAAATAATTCTACCTACATAGAATTCTGAATGTGGAATTAGGCATCATTTTTTGCTGAGATATTCCTATCTTAAGTATTGAGTGTGTGTGTGTGTGTGTGTGTGTGTGTGTGTGTGTGTGTGTGTGTGTGTGGTGTTCTGATCTGAAGGAAGCCTCGTTTTAGTAGTATCAGTCATTTGTAATGTAGTACAAATTTCTGGGTTTTTTGATTGTTTGTTTGTTTTTTTCCTATCACCAAGAGTTGAGCACAAAGAAGAGCAAGAATTTTCTTTGGCTGAGTGTCTGACGCCATGTTTTAGCAGAGAGCATAACTTCATTTTTCAAGCATGGTGTTTGGGTCATCAGTCAATTTATATTTTAAGTAAAGGTGCATTGACAGTAGAGCTGTGGAGTGGCATCTGCAGGGGATGTCAAGCTTTGGGGTGGGCTTGTTCTCTCCCTGAAAGAGCTACTGCTGTGATCCATCAGAGCTGCTCACTGTATGCATATTTAAAGCCCATGCTGTGTGAGAAATGGGAGTGTGGCAGAATCACTCTCACTGTGACAAGGCCAGATATTAACAGCGCCTACAGCTGTCCCTGAATCATCTCCAGACCATAGCATGAATCAAATAAAGAATTAGCATCAGGCCAAAAGATCAAAACAGAGGAACCAGTGGGAATAAAGGAACATAATTTCCTGTTCCATTTCTGAAAGTTCATTAATTAGTGTAATTATTCTAAATTCCTAAACATGAACCCAAGAAATAGCTTCCCAAATTAAATAATATTTTAATGGAAATGGCAATAATATTCCTTAAATATTAATATTTGCAATAATTTAGATAGAATGAATATTCGTTGGGGCAAATTTCAAACATGGAAGTTAAACAGAGATTTTAATTTTCGAAGAAAGTGTCAGTCATCACATGTGATCTACAAATGAGACAGAGTGAATAACGTAGTTTCTTAGGCCATCAATCCATCAGTCTTCCGAGTAACCTCTGGGACTGTGAGAAAAATGGTCATTCTTTACGTGGCAAGATTCAGGTGTCACGCTTTAATTTTTTTTTTTTTTTAAGAAACATTGCATTCTGTCTAACACACCTAAAGATGTAAACCTATTGTGGCAAAATGGAAGACAAAATAGATCTCAGGCATTGCTCATTGTCAGGATAAGAAACGTGGAGATAGCCTCATTCTTATGGACAAAGACACTTTACCAGAGCTAAAATGTGCTGAATACTTTTTATGTGCTTGGAGTTCTGGTGAATACTCTTATTTCATTTGATCACCATGACTAGCTTCTGAGTAAGTATTATTATGATTCTCTTTTTTCATTTGATCCAACTAACAGAGATAATTTGGTAAGTCAACATAGCTTCCTAAATTCTTCCTTCCTCTTGATTTCTTGGTAATATTCCAGAATCATCACAAATAAAAAAGTTATCTAGAAATCCTCATGAATAGTCAAATATCCCAATAGAAATTTTGTAGTATTTGAGCTAATTTTTGAAGAACAAAAAGCCACTGTTAGCCAAAAGAATTGTTTTCATTTAGTTTCATAATATATGAATAAATAATTTTAAGAATAAAATGTACCCTAACCTAACCCTAAAATATATTGTACAAAAATCACAATAATATATCAGTTTCTTACAAAAGACAAAGATTTAATTCTTGTTTGTTCATTTTCCATTGATGTTATTCTCGAACTCTACCTCTTCCTCACACTCCCTGTGTATTAAGGCACACTTAGGTCATGACAGACCAAAAATGAAAGGAGAGTCCCCACTGTACCTCTTAAAACTCCATCTAATGAAGTGTCATTCACCCACTGACTATCCTTATCCTGTTTTATAAAAAAAAAAATGCATTTGCAAAAGACAAAACACAACACTAACCTTGCATTCCATTTCCCTGCATACAGCTCAGTCTAACTTGACCTTTTATACGGTGACATCTGATTGAGCCACGCTGTGATGTGCAGCTTGGTTACCGTGGACTGTGAAGACAGACAGACAGTGTGGAACAGAATCTTCCTAAAGTGAGAGACAAAGCAGATATGATCCCTTCTATGTGAATTCATGGTAAATAAATGAGAAAAAACACAACTACTAAAAGTCTACTTGTAAAATATTGTTTTATCTTAGTTCTCCATTCTTGGCAAAATCCAAGAGTTAGGCTTCTTAATGGGGATAACTTTTTGGACTCTTCTTAATTGTCACATGTACAAAGACAATCTAGCACATGTGAAATATTTAGTGGCAGAAACCTTTAAGAAGTCATTAACTGAAGACAGTTTTAACCCAGTTCTTTTCTGAGAACAAATTTGATAGAATATTGAAAACACGATTGTATTTTTACTGGTTGAACAAAACATACAAATCTCCTTGATTTCTCATGATTCTCTTATTGAGGCCCAAAATATACCACCAACTTCAGAGCTCCACCTTCCCAGTCTCTCCTGGATCTAATAGTTGATCCTCTTCTTCTGGTTGCCAGTCTGGCGGGGTGATATGGTCCCCTTGCTTGTGTGACTGCTGATTTGTTTAGCTCCAGTTCTGCAGTTTTCTATTACACTCACTGACAGGAATGAATGATTTAACAACTACCCCCAGTAAATTCCTCTGATAGAAGGTCCTCAGGGACTTACCCATGAATTTAGATGTAAGCACAGCGCATGTACTACGGGCAGAATGTCCATAATGGTTCTTTCTCTCTGCTGATCTTTATTTGCCCTCTGTGTCTCCCAAATCTCACATCGTTCACTTCTCTGGCTTTTTCTTCAAAGCATGATTTCCCTATCCTGCTTTAGGACAATTCAGCTTGCTGTCCCACCTTCCTCTTATTCTCTCTTTTCCTTTCTATAGTAAGCTTAATTTCACCCTTCAGCTCTCAGCTCAAATGCCTCCTCCGCTGTCCAACACCCTGTGGTATTTCAATCCATACAAGTTTCCTCTGACTCTTTGCTATCTTAACACACCTTTAGTTTCCTTCATAACATCAGAATTATTAACAGTCTAACATGTTGCCCAAATTACTTCTTATCGGTATACTTACTCCAGCCAGATGGGGCAGAACTTTACAATTCTAAGAACGCAGCTGATTTCCTGTTGCAGGTAATCATTTGTTATCTGTAAAATAAATTAACTGATGGACAAACCAATAAGAAGTGTGGGGAATCACTGATTTTCTGAGAAGGGCATGGGGAATACATCTGGGGGGCAAAGAATTAGAAAGACAAATATTGCTAAATGCACAATTGTTCTGAGACAACTGACTTGAGTCTTTGTGTACTTGGTGTGCGAGAAAGTAAAAAGGTAACAGAGACATCCCAATGTGCATCCTTCGGAGAAGAGCATCCCTACGCCCTTGGAAAGAACACGTGGCTGTTGTTTCAAGACAGCAATATGCAATGTATTAATTATTGTCGCTGTCCTACTAACCTGTTTTGAAACTATTGCTATTTTATCTTTCATTAAAATTGATAAAAGATTTTGTAAAAAAAGTTTCTATTTGTTTCACATAAAAGCTTAAGATCTCACCCAATTTCCAGCACTGCATCAAGGAGAAAACATCA
This sequence comes from Capromys pilorides, assembly GCA_004027915.1. Classification (NCBI taxonomy): domain Eukaryota; kingdom Metazoa; phylum Chordata; class Mammalia; order Rodentia; family Capromyidae; genus Capromys; species Capromys pilorides. The sequence continues at coordinate 5,908 of PVKN010028130.1, forward strand.
GAAGGAATAGAAATCTTAGGAAAATGTTTTGATGTAGTACCAATCCAACAACTTGGCCCCCAGCAAATTTTTACATATAGCAAAAACGCTTGCTATGTTTAGCAGCAGCAGAGAACATCTTAGAGACTTACAAAGAATTAGAGCTTTTGAACACACTGTGTTCAAAACATTCGTCTGATCAATGCCATTCTCACATCTATTTATTTATTTACTTACTTATTTATTTATTTATTTATTTATATGTGATGTCATGTTATGCAGTTTGTTTCGGCATGGCATGTGGTACTGCAGGCCAAACCTGAAACCTTGCCCTTTGCCAGGCAGGTGCTTATGCTGCTGAGCTATCTCCCCAGACCCCCTTCCTACTTCTTACCTGGTACAGATAAAATCACATCCTTCTCCTCACACTTTGAAAATCTTTACCACCTCTGGTTCCATATCAATAACAATCTAGAAAACCAATTATATTTTCCCTGAACGTTCACAGAACATAAAACAGAAAAATTAAAACAGAAAATTAAAAATGTAGGCAATGTTTATTTATTTTTTTTAAAAAATAATTGCTTTAAAATCTCATTACCACAAGTTCCCATACAAAATATTCCATGTCACATTGAACATCCTTTTCCTGTTGCTCTTGCCACTTCATGAAGCAGTTCTGGAAGACATCTTTTTTTCTTTAGAAAGCATGAATAAAACTACAGCACCTACTGCTATTAAGTGCCATGTAACATAAAGGCAGGTTCCTCAAGATATTATGGCATATCCTCGATGAACTGGACAATGTAACTTCTGGTTATTCCCTGAGGTCAAAACGAACATGACTTGCAAATGATTTGGGCAACTTAAAACATCACCGTTATCACTACAGTATGATTAAAGATGCTCACAAAAGACTTCCCGAACTGCTTCAGAAAGTGGCAAGGTTGCTGAGATATATGTATTTGAAGCAAGGGAGAGTATTTTGAGGGAAATTAACAGCAATATGTTTTTTTACTATGATAACTTTTTAAATATCTTATTTATTTATATATGTATTTGGTACAGGTCCTCACTACACAGCTTGGACTCATAGTGAATCTCTTATCTCAGCCAATCCAATGCTGCAATAGCTAATACATTTTTAAAAATATATACATTGACTGTGTTTTTCTATTGCATCTCTTAACAATGTAATAGTTGTAAGCTTATTTTATGTAGTAAATCTCTTAGTCTCCAAGACAATCCTGAGCACTACATAAATCTCCATGTTTCAAATGACAAAACCAGAAATTGCAGAACTTGCTTAGAGTCCGGTTTGTGGAATGCTATGGTAGTGGAATTTGAGTGCTGGTGGATCTTAATCGTTTAATAGATTTTTTTTTCTCATTGTGGCATTGTACACAAAGCAACAGCTCAACAACTTGCATATCAGGAAACCTAAAAAGCCATCCATAAGTCACATATAATTCTTACTTAACTCATTTGAGCTCCCTCTTGTTTCTTATTAAAAGTATTACAGGATGGATTTTAGTTTAAGGTAAAGGAAACCGATTTTCTTTCTTAGACTCTTGCCATAGGAGTAAAAATTGAAAACAGTCCCCTTGCCAATTCAACTTAACTTTACAAGAAATGGGTTAGGTGGCATCAGCAGTGTTGTTTTCAGTTTAAAATCATATAATTTTCCACAACACTCTTCCAGTCTCCATCATCAACTCTTATCCACTACATACTGTGCAGTCCATGTTCAGTACATTCCAGAGACAAACAAAATATGGTAGAGCCCCTCCCCTTAAGGTAAACACAAACCAAAGTGGGGAAACCAGCAAATTAAATTCATTATCTGGGTCATAGTGCTTTTGGAAAACAGAGGCTCAAAGGTCAGAGAAAGAGGTTTTTCTGTTTGTTTATTTTTTCCCAACTAAAATAAAAAGAAGATACATACACAAGTCTGAAAGTCTCAAATAATGATGTCAAACAAAATATTCTAAGAAAAAAGACATCATTTTCTTAGCATCCAGTTTTTGACAACATTGCAAATTCTCGATGAATTTATTTGAAATAGAATAGTGTTGTTTTCCAAACAATTTGGAATGAAAGAGAGAAATTACCGGAAATCCCCAGGGATTTTGTGCTCTTTCAAATCACTCATGCTGCAAGCCACAATCACTGCCATCAGTCTTCCCTGCTGGATCTGATTCACCAGGGACAAAGTCAGGATCTACTCCCACGGGGAGACGCTTCTGCTGGAGCAGATGGCAAATTTCTTTGAGTGTGCAGTGACACAAAACAACTGGACAATTAATGATATGGATATACACTTAAAACTAAAGCTGGATTTCAGCTACATTGTTTCATTTGCCATAAATTAATGGATTAGTGAGTGGGATCATAAGACAAAAGGGTCAGATATGCCATGCACAAGGCTAGCATTTTCCTATTTATTGAATAAAACACAGCCTTGCATTGCATACAATAATAATGTATTCTGAGAAATGTACTCTTAGGCATTGTTGTCACTGGTCTGACATCAGAGAGTGTACCGATACTCTTTACTTTTGTGTTACATATGTTGTGGGCTTATTGATTTCGATGTGCAATAATTCTATGTATTTTGCAACATCTCAGATAACTTCCACAGGGGAAGCTCAGGCTGTATTCTTTCCAGGAAGCCAAACTTCTCCATAGAAAAACAAAGAATATTGTAAGATTTGCTTCACATTAGATTCAAGAGAGGAATAAAATGTATTTACCCATTGATAGTACTAGAATACCCTTCATTTTGTGTTGTACCAGGACAGGAAGTTGTATGTGTAGTAATCACAGAAAACCACTCTTGGTTAATAAATTAGTGTGGAATTAAAAGTCAGTAGGGGCCCAAAAGGGAAGACTTTTTTTGTGTGTGTGATTATATTTGCATGTTATCCCAAATCCTTCACTTTGCTGTAATTATTAATAGAAGTGTCAATGTCTTCAATCACTTTCAATCGCCACAAGTTATGCTGATCGAGAAAACATCCTCATCACTTTGCATTCATCTTTCCCTACTTCCATTGTTTGGGGGTGGATATGGAAGACCGAGTTGCCATTTTTCCATGGGAACAGGGTTTTGTGTACCATTATGCAGGTACAGAACTGATGATGTTTCTGGGGAATTGCGCTCCCAGGTGAATCTGTATTGCTACTGTGTATTCAAAGTTTCTTTCTTTCTAGGATTTTTTTTTTTGCCTCCAAATTTCAAATGATTGTTAATATAGTAATGTTAAAATTCAATATGATATTAATATTATATGACATATGCTTTTTTTTTTTGTCTTGTTATGCAGTTCAGGCTGGCCTTGAGCTCACTTTTGTAGCCAGGCTGGTCTTGAACTCACAGTGGTCCTCCTGCCTCAGCCTCCCAACTGCTGGGATTAGAGGCATGCACCACCACGCCCAATGGCATATACTTTTGTCTTTGAACTCTCTGCCTTCCTAGTTTTTATTCTTTTTTATAAGATGTACTATCTTTTAAAAATTATCCTGGAATTATATTTTTAGGTAGACAATTTTACTGATTTTTCTTATACACATTCCATTACTAATTTAGTTTCATATCTACAATTTAAATAGTGGTCCTGATTTCTCCATTTTTTTTTTTTAATTATTTTAATTTTTTCTTATCTTCCTCTTAAGAGTTTACATACTTTATTTCTATTATTAAATAATTTCCATTTTTACCATTTGCATTTAATTCATGACTCTAAATCTTTTCATTTTATTTTATTTTGAAGGGTATATAGCTTTTTATTCCTAATTATTAAAAATGCATTATTTTATATGTCGTTGCCTTAGATCTGCAATGATTTTTAAAAAATCATTGCTTTTATTTTTGTATTTGTGTAAGGTCTCGCTATGCAACTCAGACTAGTAGTGATCTTCCTGTTTTCAGCCTCCCCAGCACTGGAATTGTAGGCTTATGCCACCATGCCCCGACTCTGTTGCAGGCTCAGCACCCCCGGGGGTGAGGCTGGCATGGCACTTGGTGCCAGGGAGCAAACCCAGGCCTCTGTGCTTACCTAAGCAGGAACTTAATCCACTGAGCTATCTCACCAGCCCCTGCAATGACTTTTTTTAGTTAGACATTGTCTTCAAGTCTACGTATATATTCTCTAAATTTTTCTTTATTAACTTATGTTTCTCCAACAGATAACTTTTCCTCTGTCTAACTCCATTCGTAGTAGTTTCACTGGTATACGGTCGTGGAAAATTTTCTTTTGGTTTGGAATGGGCTCAATTTTTCGTGTGTCTCATAAGACACTTTTGATATAGAATTATATATTGCGAAGAATATTTCTTGACAGTATCATTAACTGTTATCGTTTCCATAAGTTTTGTTAAGAAGCCAGGTTTAAAACTGATTTGTATGTTTAATTACTCATGTTCTGTCTCTGGCTGTTTTAAAGTTATCAATCCATTTTGTTGGATTGCTTTACTATGATGTGCCTTGATGAGTATTTATTTTAAGTTCTTGATTGGACCCCATGGCTTTCTGAATGCTTGAGATTGACTAATTTAATCGATCTTTTTTTAATTGAATTGTGCTCTATTTTCCTAGCCCTCATTCATTCTTTAAAGTTTTAGGCCCCAGTGTGATGATGTGCAGAGACGAAAATTTTAGCAGGCAATGAGGTTTATATGCAGTTATGGCCGAAGAGTAGGTTGAGAGGACAGTGTCCTTGTAAGAAGAAACACTAGATGCTCTCTTTGCCACACTATGTCTCCTCTCAATGTCTATCTTTCTCTGTTTTACTGTCTATCTATCTCTCTGTCTCTGTCTCTCTCTTTCTGTTTCTGTCTATTTCCCTTTCTATCATCGTCTCTCTCTCTTTTTCTCTATCTCTCTGTGTCTCTGCTCTCTGTGTATTTCTCTGCCTCTGTGTCTTTCTCTCCGTCTCTCTGTACATCTCTCTCTCTGGCTGCCTGTCTCTCTGTCTCTCCTCTCTCTCTTTCTCTCTTTATTTCTCTGTATCTGTGTCTGTATGTCTGTCTATCTGTCTTTCTCTCTCTGTCTCTGTCTCTCTTTATCTGTCATCATTCTCGCTCTTTTTAGCACATGAAGTCACAGAGAAAAGCCAGTAACCATCTGAAAGTGAAGGATAGAACAGCTACCAGACATCCAGACATAAAATTACCAGAGAGACACTATGTACACAGAGCATAAATGGTAAATATTTACATGGAGGTCAATACACTCCATTTCTTTATGATACAATAATTTTTTCATCACTGTTCTTGGATTCAGTATCTCTGTACTCATAAATTCAAAAACATTTCAATTTGTCATAAAACTATAAGCATAGCTGAAGATGGAATTAATATGAAATATAAATGGTTTAGTGAGCTGGGCGTGGAGGCACACTCATGTAATTCCAGCCGTTGGGGGTCTGAGGCAGAAGGATTGATGTGAGTTTGAGATCGGCCTGGGCTACAAAAGTGAGCTCAAAGCCAGCCTGAACTACATAGCAAGACCTTGTTTCAAAAAGAACAAAAAAAATTAAAAAATGGTTTGGTAACTGAATTCAGTGCTACTGATTTCCTCAAATTTAAATGTTATGCCTATAAATAACAACAAAGCATTCAAGTAAACAAAAGAAAGATATGCACCACATCCATTCGAAAATGTACTTTAATCCATAGTAGCAGACCAGTGTTGTTGAATTGTGTCCAAGTTAAAAAAAAAAAAAGTCTGTTGTTTCTGATGATCTAATTTTTCTATAGCTCTTTAGTATCACACTACAGCTCAAGACACCAAACAATCCCTGTCATTTGCATTAAATACTTAAACAGTGAAGTATTAATTATTTTCCTTTTAACGCACAAATTACCAGGTGCCGCTGTGTCAGCTATTTTCCCTTTATTGTTCAGTCACTGTGTTCTTGACACTCATACTAAGGTTCACAACTTCAACCTCCCTCACTGCATCTCTTTATTCCTTTTAGCTAACTGCTGTGAGTTCCTTAAATTGATCTCACCACTTAGCAATCTGTTTTCTGGGAATGCTCCTTTGGATGGCCAAGCTATCCAGTGCGTGCTTCCTTGTACCCTCCTGCTTCCATCATTTATGGTTAACTTTCCTTAGTCTCCTGCTAAGTGACTAAAGCTCCTGACAGTTTAAGTGCCCTGGTCTCACTAATGGAATATTACCAATTTCAAATTGCGCAACCCTGTCCTAACGCCACCTTACAATGTACTTACCTTAAAATCACTACTTTCCAAATGTTTTACGCATACATGCAGAGATCTTGGTGGGGCTTTGTTGTTGTTCTCTTGGTTTAGTTTTACTTCTGTTAAATTTAAAGTACGTGTCTTGCTTATTTTTCTCTTGTTGCTGGTACGAAATACCTGACACCTAAAATGAAGGAAGGAAAGGTTTATTAAGCTCAGTTTGTGGCGATTTCAGTCCTTAATTGGGTGGCTCCAAGGTAGAGTGGTACATGGAAAAGGGCAGACATTCATGGTGGTGTGAAGTACCAAACAGCAAGAGCAAAAAGGGGAGAGCAAGCGGCAGGCGTAGCAAACAGCAGGGCTCTCTCTCTTCCTTTCCTTGCATGCAGGCTGTCCTCAGGTGCAGGGCGCAGCACTAACACCTGTAAACCCAGCCTGGGATCAGGGCTTAATCACAAACTCTAGAAGCTGCCCCATGACTATATGAAGCTTTGGGGGAGACAATCAGACTTAAACTATAATGGTACAATTTGTCAGGAGTGGGTCTGTTGTATCAACCCCAAATAGAACTCTGTGATATTTAATCTCACATCTCTATGACCAGATTTATTATGTAAATGTTAAAATTTAGCTAATACTAATTAAAATATACTTTATTCTTATAAGAATATTTGAAACACTGTAGTATGTATGTATGTATGTCTATATTTATTGTATTTTAGGGATGGGTCAACAGGGTATTTAGGGTCTCACTACTAGATTAAATTTGTAGGGATATGCCTGTTTACAGCTTCCCAAGAGGAGGGATTACAGGTGCATGCCACCACACCCAGTCTCAATTGCCCTCTCAGCATGTACATGGCAGGCCCAGGGATCAAATCTCTGACCTCTGCTCCTGTTTGCAGGTGTTTTAATCTGCTGAGTTACTTAGTTGGCCAAAACACTGTACTTTAAAATACACTCAGTCTAATCAAATGTAATTTTATACAACCTCAAAAGAAAAAAAGATACTGAAGCTATAGTTTTTTTCAATGTATGTGATTTCTTGGGATTCAAAACTACTTTTTACTAATGTTAATACAAAACTATCATTTTTCTTTGATGCGTTGAAATAATTTCACTTGCAAAAGAATATGTGAATACTCATGGCTCCAGAATATTGTCTGTCTACAATATGCCATATGCATCAGAGGAAAAAATATATATGTTGCTACTATTAGATAGCATGTTTTAT
>PVKN010028132.1:0-13327 GCA_004027915.1 Capromys pilorides
CCACTAGACATGAAAATTCCTTTGATATAGTCATTAGAAAACCACAAATTAACATGTCAGTGACATAGCAAGATTAACACATTGAAATGCCTATGAAATAAATGAGAAAATAGTAAAAGGGAGAAATTGGAATATTCATACATTGATGATATGAGCGTAAATTGGTGTAGCATTTGTGAGCTACACTTTGTATATCCTTCCGAAAGCTAAACATAGCTTTTCCATGTGATCCAACAATTCCCCCATAAGTACATATTAAAAAGAACTAAAAATAATGTACCCAGACAAAAGCCTTTATATCAATGTCCATAGTAAAATTTTTCATGACCATTGTGAACAGAACAGAAATGTCCATAAACTAATCAAAAGATCAGTAAATGTGGTGTTTCTACATAATTACTCAGCAATAAAAACACTGAAGCACTGATGTATTTTGCAAAGTTAAAACAATATTAGAAACATTATACAATGTGAAGAAAGGTAGATACACAAAGCCACATTTTAAATGGTTCCATTTCTATGATGTGGCCAGGGTTGGCAAAACAGTTAGTTAGGAACCATGGCTGGAATGCATTGTCAGGGCTGAGGGTGCCTAGGCAGTACCCACTGTTAATTATGAAGTTTCTATTAGAGGGTGATGAAAATATTCTGGAATTAGATAGCAGAGGTGATTCCACAGTAAGTACACTAGCATCCTCTAAATTGTACATTTCAAAGGGGTGAATTTTATATTTCAACAAATCTGCAAATCGTAAAAAATGTGGAGCAAGTAATTTTCAAAAAAATGTTTAAAAACATTTCCTACATGAGAAAAGGAGAGAAAAAATTGAGAAAATATTATTCTAGAAATTATTGCTTAAGAGGGAACTGGTTTTGGTTGTTAGTCTTCCATACTTTGTGGTGCTTAGTATATATTATTTTATTTAAAACTTTTGAGAAATGCAGAAAAATATTGATATTGGCTATAAATCCTCAGTGACATTTGTGCTGTATTTTATTTTAGAGTTACCATTAAACAATGTCACAATTCATCTGTTAAATGAAATACAATCCCTTTGTAACTCCTAGTAATGAAACATCTTGTTCTTTTTCTCCAGGCGTCTCAATAATAATGAATTTACAGTGTTGGAAGCCACAGGGATCTTTAAGAAGCTTCCTCAGTTACGTAAGATGTAAGTCATTTGTCAGCAATCTTTTAAATTTCCCTGGTGTTTTCTTGTTCTTTTTCTCATCTCCTTAAAATTTTATCTAAGTTCATTTTGGAAATTGGAAAATATAAAAAATCCAGGAAAATTTCCCTCCCACAACTACTCAGGATACAAATGTAATCTCTGAAAGGAGCATTGCCCTGTGTTCAAAAGACACCAGCCAAAGCCCTGGCACCACGTTCCCATGCAGACCGCTGGTCTGCGATGTGGCCATCACAGGAATCCAGCAACCTAAGCACATTACCCTGGTTCGGCAGTGTTTTGCAATTTCCTTTACTATTCCCCAAACCATGTTGCCATTTCTCTTCCAGCCCATTCGTGTCAACTGTTTGACTTTTTGCTTCATTAAACTTTCATTAGAAGATAGTCAGAATTAATGATTGGTAAACTGACTGGGTAGCTCTTCTGTGTTAATACACGTCCATGACTCATATTTTAAAATAAGTTCCTAAACTCAGCAATTCCAACAAACTTTGTATTCTGTACCCCTGAGGAAGAGAAAAGGAGCAAAAGGGAAGCCATGCATGTAAGGACAAGGAAGCCCCTCCACACAAGAGGAAGTGTGGGGAAAGAAACTTTTTCTCACAGTGTCTGTGAGCTCACACACCACACAGGTCTGTGGTCTCTCAGACTCCTAAGTAGCACAACAGATTGAATGAATTTGCCTGTGTACTTCATCTCTATGTTACATTCACTTATTTTCTACTGTGGGCCAAGGATATAGCTCAGTGGTATAAGCGCCTGCCTGGCAAGCACAAGGCCCTGAGTTCGATCCCTAGTACCAAAATAAAATCTCAGAGATGCAGCCAAATAAAGCTCAGAGATGTACTTAAATATTTTCTAATTCTTGATTTCCTTCTGTTTTCACTCACTGTACTTTCTTTTTAGCTTTGACATAACTTTTAATGCTGCAGATATTTATTGAACAAGCACTTTGAGCACTACTTTGAGAGGCATACATGGTACATAAAATTTATCTTGTTTATGGGGCACTTAAGGTCTTGGAATGAAGAGTGAAAAAGAAAAAAAGAAAAATAAAAAAGCGATCCTAGATTGGACACTTGCCCTCTGGCAATTACTGTTATTTTGGGCAGGAATTGAAATATTTGATTTTATATAAAATACTGAGAGATAAATTGGTTGTCTCAACACAATATTACTCAAGAAGTTTCATCTCAATAAATCTATATTTGAACACATCTCTGATGCTACCTAAGCTCTAATGCAGTTTAATCTATCCTCTCTATTTGGCTGCCTCTTTTAGCCCTTAAATTATTTTACAGTTTTAGCCAGGTACATTTCTTTGAAAAGATCTTTATTAAATTTTAGAGAGGTCATAAAAATTCATGGAACCTATTTCCTAGCCCCAGGTATGTTATGCCCCTCAGAACTTTACAGGTCTTCTTGGCCCCATTCAGACTCCTACTTGTTGCCACACGTATCCCCTCTAGCTTCAATGTCCCTTTAATTTCATAAAACAGCAAAGGGGCGTCTCTTCACAGCTCCCGCTGTGTGGGCCAGCAATACATTGGGAGAGTGTGGTAGACTTTGTTCTATAAAATAAATATTGGCTAATGATTTCATGCTCTCCTTTAGAGAAAGGAACTGTTTATACCTTCTCTTCCCACCATTTCTATTTAGCAATTTTAGCAACAATAAGATTACAGATATTGAGGAAGGAGCCTTCGAAGGAGCATCTGGAGTGAACGAAATACTTTTCACCAGTAACCGCTTGGAAAACGTTCAGCATAAGATGTTCAAGGGACTGGAAAGCCTCAAAACTCTGTGAGTGTTCTGAATTGCACTGTAATCTACCAACGGATCAGGAGGCATGGTTCTTTACAACCAACCGTGAGAGTGTGTGACTCCTCGTATTCCAGCTGTTACATCTTTCCATCTCTCTCTCTCTCTCCCTCTCTTTTTCCATAATCTCATAGATACACACACACACACACACACACACACACACACACACACACACACTTTGGGAACAGCAAAGCCCATTATTCCTCTGTGGGTTGCTAGGAGACTCCTTCCAGACTTTCTCCTCCTCAGCAGAACACACTCCCCTTGCTCCAGAGCTTGCACTGATCCGGCTCACCTGTTCTACTTCACTGATCATGTTTTCTCTTTTCTTCAAAAACTCCCACCTTCTACCCACTTCTGGTGCAAGGAGTGAAATTTTCAAAATGCACAGTAAGTCTGCATCTCTCACAATTTATCCAGAGACTCTATTTGTCCTCTTCTGGGTGCAAGATCTTAGTGAAAAGCAACAATGGCTAGTGCTCCATCTTTTACTACTTATCTTGGAGAAAGCATGCCGAATTTTTCTGCCTGTTCCGGATAGGGAGATTCTTCCTGTTTCAAAAGGTTGTTGGCCAAGGAAGATGGAAATTGGATTGAACAATAAGCAGAGTAGTTGTGGGTACTTGGATTCTCTACTGTGTGTACACATTTTCATTGTCTTTAGATTACATAAGCATGTTTAGTAGACTAAGGATAAGAGACACAATTCTGCAGACTTTGGAGGACATGGAGCAAATTATGCAAGCAAGCAGCAGCTATTGGTGATGACAGAGACCTCGCTCTTCTAGACCTGAAAGTTGCCTACAGTCAAGGTGACTGATAGCCTTGGAGCCAGAAAGTCCATTGCTGGTCTTCAAAGGAAGATCAAGGACAATAACATTGGCCCTAAAATTAGGATGTGTTAACAGCATCACAGGTTCAAGCCTAATTAAAGAATTTAAATACATAAGGGAAACAGTATGTCCCCTGGGCTTCTCAGGAAGCCAGTGATGGCAAATCTTTGACAGATTTTAATGACCCAAATAACCCATGGCTGCGTGTGTGTCATCACTGGCCAAGATCCTAACCACCCAGCAGAACACCTTGGGGCTTGGAGATCCCTCCTGTGGGATAGTTGATAGCCCATCCAAAATGATATGCAAATATTTTCTCCATTCTTTTATTGCAAGAAGTACCTGGGAGGGGAAGAGCTCACAGAAGGTAGACTGCAGGTAGCTCTGTTTCATCCTCCCCCAAGCTGCCCTAGTAAGCTCAGCACAACACACATTGTGCAACAAGCAGAGGCTTCCCTTCTCTGAAGGTAGTTGAGCTACTATTTGTTCTGACTGGAATCTTTACCCTGATGCAACAATACTGTGGAAATGAATGGAAAATTAGGCCATCAATGCATCTGTGTTGGTCTACTCCAGCTGCTATAACCAGAGGCACAGACTGGATGGCTTAGCTACAGCAATTTATTCCTCATCCTTCTGGAGGCTGGAAGTTCAAGATCAAGCTGCCAGTAGAGTGAGCTTGTGGTGAAGCTATGTGCTTGGCCTGTAGAGGCCGTCTTCCTGCTATCTCCTCAAAGGTCCTTCAGTCTGGTGCTCAGGTAGAATTAAGAAGAGAATGCACAGACCTCCCTAGTGTCTCTTTCCCATTTAAGGCAGGTGGCATTATCAGGATGGTCCCATTCCTAGGAGTTGAGTGAGCCTTAGTTGCCTTCCCAGTGTTTTTAATGCTACTAGGGAGTAAAATCTTCCAGGTATGTGTGGGGGTAGGGTGGGGGTGGGGAATGCAGCACACAGCACAATTCCAAAGAACTTACCAAAATATTTCTTCTTAGTTATGGTCACAAAACTTTCCCTGAAAGGACTAGTCTGGATTCAGTGTTCTCCTTTCATTTTATTTTTATTGATGTCTTTGTGTTGCTCATGTGTTAGTCCCTGGGATGGGAGACCTGGATCACTCCTTAATCAAATTTTGGCATGACAAATCAAAGCATCTAGTGCCAAAGTTGGTTTATTCCAGTTGTGTAGGAAATTTTTCTAGAGCTATCTATTATTTCCCATGTTGCCATTCATCTTCCAGCTTGAAAGATTTTGACAGCATGTCTTTATTTCCCCAGACTTCCTAACCTCAGAGACCACTTCATAGCCCATGTACATACTTAAGTCAGTCTTAGAAGCCCCTGGCACTTTAGACCACGCAGGATGCACATGTGTGCATATGAAGTTTCCCATCAACAGAGGGTGAAGTTCTACAATTTCTCCCAGGAGCTTAGGACTGCAACAAAAATGAAACCAAGTGTGATCTACTATTTATAAAAAGGAAAGTACTAATATGGATACTTTACTGTTGCATCTGTTTCATAACAGAAAACGATGCCTTACTAAATAAGTTACATCCTTTTTTCTTACCTTTGGCTTAGCCGGATGTAAAAGTTCATATTCCTGGTTCATTACAGGGTGATCTAGAATTTTTAAAGCAACATTTACCAATTTTACAGCAGCACACTATTTAAAGCATTAATTTATCTGGGTGTATGGATGTATTTTAAGGAAACTAGACATTTTATGTGGGAGTCTAGAGGTATTTTTTATTTTTTTCTTCTTTGTGGAAAAAAAAAAAAGGGATTGAACTCAGGGACATTTGCCAGGAAATTGGTTATTCTACTGAGCTATCTCCCTAACCCCTTCTGGAGGCATTTTTGTATGTTTTCTGAAGCCTCATAAATAAACAGCTCAATAAAGAATTGTGAGATTAATCCAGGAAGTAGCAATATCTAAAAAAGAGCTTCCTCAAGGTAAACCTATTTAAATTTCATGCACACGATTGAAATCTATTACACTTGCGTCTTTGGGGGTTTCTGAATTTAAAAATAAATAAATACATTTTCATATATAAAGTGATGTGTGCAGACTTTGTGGGTGCCCCGTCCTGTTTGGCTCCCCAGAATCCTGTTTGCTATTGGCAGTCTCTTAAGTCCCCGAGATGCCCTCCGCTCTTCCTCTGCAGCAGCTATTGATTCTTTGCTCTCTCCTTTCTCTTCAACCTCAAATGTCATCCTAGCCTGAATACACAAATCACAGGGCTGCCAGGACCCAGCTGCACTAGGTGAATGAGGCAGGACACTACACACCCATGCAAACACAATCCTAGCAGCAGGAAAACAGACCCTTCTCTCCACATCACGGACTTGTAGACCAGAAGGCTCACTCAGGGCTTCCGCACCTCTGTTTAATCTCTGATGATGTGAAACTCTCACAAGGTGTTGTCGGTGCATGTCAGTTTCTAAGGTCAGAAGAACATTTAAAACAGGTCAAGTCTGCATACTAGAAAAGGATTACTTGCTTTCCAAATGGACAGTATTGATTGCCTGATGCTTTATTTCCATAACAATGTCTGTCTGTTTCTTCCCCAGGATGTTGAGAAGTAATCGAATAAGCTGTGTAGGAAACGACAGCTTCATAGGATTGAGTTCTGTGCGTTTGCTTTCTCTATATGATAATCAGATCACTACGATTGCACCCGGGGCATTTGATACTCTCCATTCTTTGTCTACTTTGTAAGTATAAAATATAGTCGATGCATTATATTTCTTATTAAAATGATTGTAATATATTGTTAGATATTTCATAAAAATGTGACTGAAGAGTCAGGTGCTCTTAAAATGATAGATTTATTCATGCTAAGTTCATTTTAATTTTTCTAAAAATATTATCTACTTGCTTACATTAAATTTTAAATAAAATTATGTGATTTTTTTAGTCAGTTTGTTTTTATGGTAATGGTTTCAGTGATGTGGCTTAATTTCTAAATTTAAAATTATGTTTCGTAACTTGAAAGTGCTGGATATAAATGAAATGCATTTTTTCACATTGAAGTATTTCAGTGTAAACAATTATAGCAACAATTTACAGAGTTTTTGAGGACAAACTGTGCTCAAAACTATCATTTACAATGGCAAGAGACATAGTCAGATGGTGACCAGGCCAATATAAAAGGTGCTTACCAGAGGCCATTAACAATCATAGTAAGAAAATATTGAAGCAATAGGTTGAGCCTGTCAAGGAAAATATTTTATGTAAGTGGCCTGAAGATAATGTTTGTTGATTTAAAGGTAGGAGTCAAAAAGTGTCAACACATACTTTTCTAAACAATACATAGTTACAAGTCAGTATCTGAAAAGCAAAGCTTAGAATTATGAATCTTACAATGGATGATTTCCTGGTCAGCGTGGGCCCCAGACAGCCATTCTAAACCAATATTAGGGGAATAAAAACAGAAAAAATCAAATCGTGCTTAGCATAGCTCAAGTCACTGAAGAAATAATTGGAGGGGAGCGTCCATCCATCGGGAAAGTACTTAATCCTTTTCCACAAGAAATGTGACACTTTACATGGAGTGACTAATTTGTGCATATTAAGGGTGGCATGTTTATAAATAATGGGATTGTCAATAGGTTTATGCTGAAGTGGTGGAATGCCGAAAGTATTGCAATTTGTAGAAGTAAATTCATTTTTATAACTGTCATTTAATCAGCTTAGCTGTCAGTTTAGATAGGAAACCTATTCTCTGGAGCAAATAAAAGATGGGAATCTCAAGATGACAAATTAATGAAATAGCTGTTGTCAGGTTAAACTCAATAATATAAGGTAATCAGCCTTCGTCGTTATATTAAATTACTGCATTATCAGCGCAGAGAAGTTTGACAGTAAGACAGATTTTTGACAAGTTTAAATTATTTCTAAATGAGATGTCTATCATGATCCACAGCATAAATTCTAAATTTCTGCCTTCACTTTTTTTTTTCATGAAATTATTTGAAGAGTCATCTTATGGGAAAGTATTGTTATTAATTTACAGACAAATATTTAGCGAAGTCATGCGTAGGGTACACTTCGTGTGAGTCTGAATTGGAGGGTGAGAAGGAGAATAAAAGTGAGTTATTCCAGCAGAAATAGTGTGGGAAAATGGTAGCAGGGAGTTTTGAGCAGTAAGAAGATGAAACCTTGAATTAAACAGTGCATTGTTTGCCCATGGCGCTTAGAAACCTCTTGGCCAATCCTTTTAATTGTAACTGCTACCTGGCGTGGTTGGGAGAGTGGCTGAGGAAGAAAAGAATTGTAACAGGAAACCCGCGGTGTCAGAAACCATACTTCCTCAAAGAAATCCCCATCCAAGATGTGGCCATTCAGGACTTCACCTGCGATGACGGTAAGAAAAGCTTGGCTGAGCGTCCGCCCTCTGGTGTTCTCGGGGCGGTTGGTAAGCTCCTCTGTATGTGTCCGTGTGCGTCATAGATCAGCTCAGGGCGTCACGCATGGCTGTGGATCTGTTGCGTTACTGTGTTGTTTGTTTTAACAGTAGGATACCTATTTTCTGTCTTCTCTTTCTTTTATTTCTAATCTAATTGATCTGTTTTTTTGTTTGTTTTCTGCATTTTACAAAATTTTCTAGTTTTCACTTTGTAGTGGATGCTATGTTTGTAGCTTTATTTTAACATGTCCTTACTATCCTCAGCCGCTTAGACACTACTCTTTTCAAGCAAAAAAGGCAATTGATTTATAAAATAGGAAGTCCCATAAATCTGACTAAACTACTACTTTTCACATTTTATTGTTTTCTTTCTCTTTTCTCTATCATCGCATTTGATTCTCGTAATAGCCCCCAAGGCTAAGTAGAGCAGGTCCTGTAATCATTACCAGTGAACAGAGAGCTAATTTGAGCGATCTCTGTATTTAAAATGAGAATTGGTTGTAATTTTCACTTAGCGCTTTAACTCGTTGTGTCTTCGTGTCTGTCTCCTTATAACTTTCTACAATTTGGTTTCTATTTGTGCATCGCAATTGAAAATATAAACTGATGTGATGGCACACGCCTGTAATCCCAGCACTCGGCAGGCTGCGGCATGAGGGTAGTTGTTGCAAGTTTGAGATCGAGCTTCAAAGTGAGTTCAAGGCCAGGTTGAACTCTATAGGGAGACCCTGCCTCAAGAAGAGGAGAAAGAAAAACAAGAAGAAGAAAAAAAAGCCAGCCAAATAAATATTAGACTTATATTTATGAGACAAATTGTTGATGTTTTCTGCAACTTTGTCCTTGGTATGTTGAAACTAGTGCTATTAAGGAACATATTATATGTGATATTTATGGCTTTATGCATTAGTGATCATTATACGCTCAACATTTGTCTATTTGTTTAATGACGAAAAAACCCTTCTTGCCCTCCCCAAAAGCCACCGATCTGAGTTTCTCTATATTTCTTCTGATAATTTAGGAAATGATGACAACAGCTGTTCTCCACTTTCCCGTTGCCCCACGGAATGCACCTGCTTGGATACAGTAGTTCGCTGTAGCAACAAAGGCTTAAAGGTCTTGCCAAAAGGTATTCCAAGAGATGTCACCGAGTTGTAAGTAGCACTTATCTCTCCTTTTCCGTGACAATTATTGCTTCACAGGTTCACAGGAATGCAAGTCAAATGAAACTATTTAAAACCTTGTTAATAAATTACATTATTATTTAAAAGCATAAACTAATAATTATAAAAGCCAATTCAAAAACCTTTAGGAATTATACATTGGGTGTTTTACTTTTTTCAAGGGAGGAATTTCCAGTGCTTTTGTTACCCTATGGTACCCATGAAACTCCAAGCCGGGGGTGTAAAGCTTTGCAGAAGTCTCACACCTACTTACCCTCACATCCCTATTTTGCAGACCATTTTACAGTACCAGTGTTCCAGTGAATTCATGGAGGGAAATTCTTTCTATTTAATTTATTCACAGTGTCTGGAACATGCCATATGGTTAATTCTTTGTTAACATCATGACCTCTGGGAAAATATCTGAACCACATAGAATTAATAACTGCCCGGGATATGAAGAAAGTGGCATAAACTTTACCTTAAAAAGAGATACTATTTTAAAAAGACTTGAGTCAGAGGCCTTTAGGTCCTGGAAGGTGGGAGGCAAATTATCTCTGACATTTTTGTATCTGGTATACAAATTACCTGGCCCAACTGCACAGATCTAGTCCTCTGGATGTAAGACCTTTAGCCCACACTCCCATGGCTGAAGCATGGGACATCTACAGTGAGAATTGATCAGAAAATGAGCTGTGACAATAAGGCTGCACACAGACTCCCTCCATCTGGCTCTGCTGTCCACATACTGACGTTAGATGCGAGACTGTTTGATAAGCCTCCAATTCAGTCATTTGCCATTGTTTACTTTTTGTTTTTGTTTATGCGGCGCCATGGATCAATAATGATTTAAATCTCCATTGAGTTGGTGCAGATGTGTGCTTGTAATTCATTCAGAGGCGTGAGAGTTTTCCAAATGAGCATTTTATTCTGATACAATGCTGGCAGTGCCAAGCTTCCGATGAAGAAGGTAGCACTTCAGTTTGTGAGTTTCATTTTCACATCACAGGGAGTTTGCAGCTCCTACTTGCTGCTGGCGAGAATACTTAGAGGAAGGAGGCAAACCCCAGTGCATGTGCACAAAGCCACCCCGCTGCATTTGACCTCCCAGCAAGTGTTTGGTTTCTCTCACTACCAATCACACTAGCAGGCTAACTCCAGGCATTGTTTTACTTGTCTGTGTAATTAAATACTTCATTTTTGTTTCACTAAGTTTTATAGCAGCAGATCCCATGGCCCCTCAACTTACACTGTTAGAATCTAGAACACTGTGCATTTTCTACTCAAAGCCTTAACCTTAGGAATGACTCCGTGAGAAGCATTAAATTCCGATCGCTGTAGATGTTCAATCCCTCTTTGCTGCTACTTTAACTGGCGCGAGTGTTGTTCCTCCTGCGCATGCACAATGGAATCATTTTAAAGATTCTTTAATTTCAATGTTAAACTCCATTCAAGAAACTACATGATTCACCTTACTCACGCTGTTTCTTGCCAACTAAATCCTCAGCCAATTGTACTACAATTATTGAAAAGTATTTTTTGTCTGACAAAAGGTTGCGATAGAGATGGAAAGATTATAAACTCATCTCTTAGACTGAGATTAACTTCCCTCGAAGCTAATTCTTAGAACTTTTCCAAGTCAGTGCAATTCTTGTCACCAATAACACATGTGGGGGTATTAGAAAATGTTAATATGTGTATTGTATTAAATAATTAAAGATTTTGGCAAATTGTATATTGTTGGAAAAGTGTGAGTAAATGGTATCCATTAGTTTAAATCAGCTCCATATAACTTTCCCTTTGGGTTGTGTTAATGTAAATATTCATAGCGCACTTTGTGAATCTTTTTGTCCTCCTGCGGTAACAATTTCTGAAATAAAACAAGAGAGCTGACAAATACGGGATGTTGCTTCCCTCTAGTGGTGCAGAGGAAAATTTAACAAGGACAAAGAAAAGGCAAGAGGTCAAAAAGATGAAGTCCCCAAATTTGAGAAAGCATCACCCCTTATCTCCCTGTGGACTGCATATTTTGAGGACTTGGGCCTTTCCTTTTATATCTCTGTTTTCATGTGGAAGCATTAAAAACGGACTGTTGGCTAGGCAGCTTCCTGCCAACTTCTGTATCCGGCCCAAGAACCAATTTCCATGGGGCATCCCAAGGCTCTTTGTCACATTGAGCTAACAGAGACCACATATCCCATCCATGTGCCAGAATTGCTTGTAGGTGTATCTGCAATCCGATGGCCCTGGGTACTGGAAGATACTTGTACCCTTTGTAGCCTACATTCTGGGAAATCCTTAGAAGGAGATGATTTTTGTGTGTGTACGTGTCACCACGTATATAATTTCCAACATTTACTGAAGCATCTTGCTGATTAGCTAAAAGTCTATTTCTGATGATTCTTCAGATTACCTAAAGGATAAGTTTCTCTGAATGTGATTATTTACACACACGCATGCACATGCACACACACACACACGCTCTACATTTCATGTTCCATGAAATCTCTTAATATTATTAGCTTTAAGAAAATATACGGAGGCAAAATTATTTTTCCTTAATTATATTTGGTGGTTGTAGGGTCTTACTATGCAGCTCAGATTTGTGGTGATCCTCCTGTTTTCAAGAGGCAGTGCTGATGTGGCATGTGGTGCCAGGGATCAAACCGTGGTCCCTGCACTTGCCTGTGCTTGCCTAAGCAGGTGTTTTAGTCCACTGAGCTATCTCGCCGGCCCTGTGGCAAACTATTTTAAAAACATTTCGACTTCTAGTCATGTGCAAATTCTGAAATATCTTGCTAACATATCTATTGTTATTTACTAAGTGTTTTGATAAGTATTCGGGTGGTGCCGAGTTTCTTGCCCATAGGAATCATATTTTATTACTAGTTGGTACAGTTCATGTATTATCTCTGCAAAACCATAAGTAAACTGGAAGTCAATGAAAAATACAGCTCTTTAGAAAAACCTTACTGACACACAAATGGCTGCATCCTGCCTTGCTACACTAAGTAAACCACAGGACTCACCAGTCTGTTCTTGGTTTTATGAGTTTGCATCATGATCTACAAATAATATTATTGGATTGGTTCACTCTGCTTGTTTCTCATTATTCTTTTAAATAAAGACTCCAGCTTGAAGAATGATATCTTAAACCAAGTAGTAGTAGTAATAATAATAATAATAATAATAACAATAGCAATAATAATGATAATAAATAAAATAAAAAGCTTCCAAGCAATTCTCTGTAAAAGTAAAATGTTGTTAATTTATATAGCATTCTCCATTCTTACTTGATAAAAAATATATAATATTATTTTCTTATTTTTAGGTACTTGGATGGGAACCAATTTACACTGGTTCCCAAAGAACTATCTAACTACAAGCATTTAACACTTATGTGAGTAATATGTTTTTCTACCCTTAGCTTATTCTGTTTCATGAACCTGGGAGGCAAGGGGCAGAAGACCGAGTGAGCCTTCCAGGTGATATAACTCATTTGCATTGAGGGGCTCCCTCCATAATCACCGGGGCTCTGGGTCGCTAGTGGTGTCTTCGCTGAATATCTGTTGGGCAGAAGGATGTCTTAGAAAAGATCCCCTTCATGCAGCAAAAGACAAACAAAATGAAATCTACCTAGTGAAGCGTATGGATACAGTAAAACTGGATTTATCTACTAAGAAAGTAATCTATGCTAAGCTAAGGGAAAAAAGGTAGAAAACAGTATTTTTTTTCTTGATTTTATGCAAAGATAGTTTATAGCAGAACTTTACTGAAATGAGGTAAACCTCTATATATGAGGTTTCCCATGTAAAGTAGTATAATTTATGGCTAGAAGTATTAAAATTTATTTAATAAAATTCATATATATTCACATTATATATAAATAAACTAAACTGAGATGCTGACATT
>PVKN010028133.1:0-13323 GCA_004027915.1 Capromys pilorides
TAAAAAAAAAAAAAAAAAAGATCCTATTCTAAGAAACAAAACAAAAAAGCAAGCAAAACTATCTTGGGTCGGCGAGATGGCTCAGTGGTCTAAAGTGCCTGCTTAGGAAAGCTTAGGCAACCACGCAGACCGAGGTTTGATCCCCGGCACCACATGCTGTGCCAGCCCCAACCCCAGGGCAGGCTGAGCCAGCCATAATAATAATAAATAAGTAAATAAATAAACAGATAGGGGGCTGGAGAGATAGCTCCATGGCACAAGTGCCTGACTGGCAAGTGCAAGGTTGTGAGTTCGAATCCCGGTCCCACCAAAATAAATAAATAAAAATAAATAGAAAAAGGGCTGGCAGGATGGCTCAGCGGTCTAAAGCTCCTGCTGAGGAAAGCTTAGGTGGCCTCAGGGACTGAGGTTCGATCTCAGGAACCACATGCTACGCCAGCCCCGCTACCAGGGCAGGCTGAACCTGCCATAATAAAACAACAACAACAAATAAATGGTTAGTTTATCCAAACATTAAATTTTTTTAAAAAAATAAAATAAATAAATAAATAGAAAAAAATCTAAGAAGAAACCTTTCAGATATAATGGGATCACTCTCAGACACAAAAGACAAAAGCACATTTGTAACAAACACCATACTAAGGAAGCCACTATGGCTCGAGCTTGGAGCTTCCCAGCAGCCAGGGCAACAAGGGCCACAGAACGCTGAATGAAAGATGCGCATGGCACACTAGTACCCAGTGCATCAAGAGGGAGGGGATGTGGGGCTGGGGATGCACAGCACCTGCCTGGCAAGCGCTCGGTCTTGAGTTCCATTCCCGGTACCAAAAAAAGGAGGGGATCTCAAGTCAGGGAAGGGAGGGGATAAAAGCCAGTCACCTGGTGTCTCCAGGGTCACCGACTCAGAGAACTCGCCTGCAACTGCCTTGTTACAAGCCTTAACGCGGAAGTTCATGTACTTCATGTCAAATTTGAGACCTGGGAGGGAAGAGAGAAACGGCAGTGCTGTTTCTCTGTGACTGAGTACTGGTCAGAGCATATCACATTTCACAGTGGGTCTCACGCCCTCATTCTCAGGAGCACCTTATACATTAACATCTTATCCCTGGGTAATGGGCTTTGTTCTTACCTGTGGGGTTTATGCATAGCTTAAACAACATCCACCTCCATCCCAGAGCAGCCAATCAGGATGCTCTATAACTCTGTCTCAGTGATTGGTTCAGAGACAGGCACATAACACAAGCTGGCCAATCAGAATTAACCCTGAGACTTTTGTACTATAATTGCTGTTCTTCCAGGCTAGGGCTAAGCTCTTCTGGAGAATTTTTTTTTTTTAAATTGAGAAGGGTCTCACTCGGTAGTCCAGGCTGGCCTTGAACTCACTATGTAGCCTAGGTTGGCCTCCAACTCACAATGATCCCCTGCCTCAGACTCCTGAGTGCTGGGATGACAGGTGCGCACCACCACACTGGCCTTTTCTAGGAGAATCTACAGCCAGGAAGCACCTTTAAAAATGTGTCTCCCAGAGTCACCACTTGTGGGGATCAGTGTGACTGGGTCACTAGGCGAATGCACGTGGTTAAACACTCTCTACTGCAAGTAACCCACCTTTCTTTCTATCCATTCATAATTGTCATGTGAAGGGTCTACATATTACTTTTTTTTGAGACAGGCTCTCGCTATGCAGTTCGGGCTGGCCATGAGCTCACTTTTGTAGCCCAGGCTGGTCTCGAACTCGCCGTGATCCTCCTGCCTCAGTCTCCCAAGTGCTGGGATTACAAGCGTGTGCCACGATGCCCGGCTATATATTATTCTCAATGCTAGGGATTGAACCCAAGCCAGGGTTTTGCACTGAACTACATCCTCACCCTGCTCGTGAACATAACCATTATTATTATTATTATTATTATTATTATTATTATTATTATTATTACTACTATTACTATTATTATTAGTTACTATTATTTTGAGACCCGGTCACTAAATTGAATTTGCGATCCCTCCCGCTTGGCCTCCTAGAGTTTTAGGATTACAATCCCGTGCGGAGACCCTGTATGCGAAGTGCAAGCGCCACCTCTTTCTGCACCCCAGCTCTCGGCTCTTGCCCCCAGAACCACGGCGCACTCGTGCCCCTCTGCCGCCTCCTTCCCTCCTCTTCCTCAGCCCCACCTCATCAGCCCTTTGGTTGCGCACAGCTTCCGCGCCTGCGCACCCCGCCTTGGGCCACAACACTGCTCTCTCCTAATTTTCTAGCCGCTTCCCCCTCCTCGGGTCTTTCTTTTAGGCTGCTCTTCCTTCTGCTAGCCTTCCGCATCTGGTGCCCAGGCCCGAGTCCCTATTCACCCCTCACTGCGTAGGGTCCCACCCACTGCAGCCGCACCCCACCCGGTGTTCGGCTGCCCCGGGACTGTGGGCTCCACAGACGCCACGCGGCAGTTATCGGAAGCCGGAACCTGCTCCCCGCGCCACAGCTCCCTTCGCCCTCATAGCTAAGCCAACTCATCTTCTCTACTCTACAAACTCAGCTAGGCCCAGACACGGAGGCCCAGCACTGCAGCCTCTGTGCTCAGGGGACCCTGTTCCCTACCCCTGCCCCCTACCCCTGCCCAGCCCCGGCCTCTGCCACAGACAGCTGCACCAGAGTCTTCAGGCTCCCCTCCTCTGAGAGTTCCAAGGGTGCTCAGCAAAAAATACTCTTGGCGGTGGGCCAAGACAACCACCCCCAAAGCTCAGTTTCAGAAAGAGAGACCTACAGTCACCGGGTGCCTCAGTTTCTCTGGCTGCAAACTCGCGATCACTAGCCCCACTGGGAGCGGGCTTCAAGCAACGCCCTCGGGCGGTTTTTAAATTTTGAGACAGGGTCTCACCGAGTTGCCCATGCTGCCTTCAAAACTGCAATTCTCCTGCCTCAGCTTCCTGAGTCTCTGCGATTACAGGCCTGCACCCCCATGCCCAGACTCACAGCACTTTTTGTTTACAACTGTCTGCACATCCATAATTATCCCTAAATAAAAAGTCACAACGAAACAAAATAAAAGGCAGATCTTGGGAATGATACTGTGGAATCCTACATAAAAATAAATAAATAAATAAATCAAGAGGCGTGTATTTATTTTGGTTCCCATGCAAAAGAGAAAAAAATAGATCTCAGACTCCCTGGCTAGCGGGCTGGTGATTTTCCCCCCCTGCAATTAGCATGCTCATTATTAACCATGTATGCTAATTACAGATAACTAGGACTGATTATAGTCTAAGAGTGAGGCCATGAATGTGATACTTATCCAGTCTGCAAGACTCTCCTGCCTCCAGGGCTCCCCCTGGCTCAGGATGGTATGTGAAATTCATCAAGGACCACCGACTTTTTCCCTCTTTCGGATCCACTCTCAGCAGCTGCATAGATTCCCCGTGCCTCTGAATTTCATTCTAGTTTGGGGGCAATACGGTCTTTGGAACTCACTATGTAGCCCAAGCTGATCTTGAATTCATGGAAATCTTCCCACCTCAGTCTCCTAAGCGCTGGGATTGTAAGTGGGCAAAACCACACTGGGAGCTTTTCGATTTCTTATAAGAGCCAAGGAAATCCCCCAACACCTGGGGGTGTCCCAGGACGTCAACTCTAGGGGCACGAGTTTTCACTGCTTTTCTTGAGGCTCAAGGGCAGCACCGGGTGCACGGGCAGGTGCAGGGTAATTTAAAAGGAATGAATGGGGCCAGGGAGATAGCTCAGGGGCACAAGTGCATGCCTGGCAAGTGCAAGGTCCTGAGTTCAATTCCCGGTTCCAAAAAACAATAAAAAATAAAAATAAATAAATAGGAACTAATGGTTGCGTCACTTCCTGTACCTCATGCTCATCTGTCAAATAGTGATGATAACTGAGAGTGGTGGTGCACACCTATTATCCACCGCTGGAGCCCAGCCTAGCCAGCTCTGCTACTTAGTGAGGCCCTGCCTCAAGAGTAAGACCTCCACGCAACAAGTCTCAGACAGCTATTGGGGTGAGGGCGGCTTCAGGGGCACCCTGTGCTGGCGCCCGACCCCCCCCAGCCCGCGCCAGACGAGCTCCTGACCTGTCAAGGTGTACTCCGTGTGCCGGATGCCTTCGACCACCATCCAGGGCTGGTCCTCCTTGAGGCGTGGGGGGCCCTCGAAGTTGGTCCTCCGGTGCTCCAGCACATAGTGGTCGATCTTGCTGTCCTCATCCGGCATGCGCCATACCAGGGTCACACAATTATCTGCCACCAGGGACTCAGCTAGGTCGATTACGGGGGTGCTGGGCACTGCCCAGGAAAGAAGGGACAGAAGTCAGGGTGCTGGGCCCTGGGTGGGCGGGGCTTGCGGGAGCCCGCCCACCAGGTGATGGCCCGTGGGCGGGGCTGCGGGCTCCACACTCCCAAGCCCCTTTGGGCCTTAGGGACTTGAGGCTGGAGACTCCAGAGATCCAAAAAGCAGTGGAGTTTTCAGCAGAGCTTTCTCAGTATTCAACCAATAAAGGACGAGACCATCTCAAGATGCCACCCTTGAGAGGGACGATTTTGCTAGAATTCTCTACCAACTGGCTGAGTCTTTCTTTCTTTCTTTCCTTTTCCCTCTTCTCCCTCCCTTTCCAGTACAATGATGGAACCCAGGGTTTTCACACTATACTACACCCTGACCCTTCCTAGTTTTTATTTTATTTTTGTGTTTTTGAGACAGCGTCTTGCTATGCAGCTCAGGCTGGCCTTGAGCACACTTTGTAGGCCAGGCTGGTCTCAAAACTCCCACCGATCCTCTTGCCTCCGCCTCCCCAGTGCTGGGATTACAGGCGTATGCCGCCATGCCTGGCATTCTATTTTTTATTTTAAGACACAGTCTACATAAATCATCCTCCAGGCTGGGCTCAAACTTGTGCCCCTTCTGCCTCAGCCTCCCACAGTGCTGGGGTCACAAGCCTGCCTGAGAGAAGGCTTTCTTTGAGACTAAGACAACAGGAGGACCTTCTCCGGCTGTCATTTCCTAAGAGGTGGCTTTCTCTGGGCGTTTTCCCAGGATGTGGGGTGGAGGGGGAGGTTCCTCCTGGTTTGGAAGGGGCTCTACCCTGCATAGGAGCAGCTAAAAGCACTTCCCTGGGGAAGCAATCTCAGGGACCACTCCAAAGTAGGAGGAGCCTCCAGGGTTCCACCTACACTTGACAGAACGCTTCCAGAGCCCCACCCCTATGTGGCAGGCAGTACCACTGGGTTCCACCCACACAGGGTGGGGCAGTCTCAGGACCTTCTCGGGATCTGGACTTTGGCTGGTCACCTGACTCAGCCTCCCTGCTGCAGGGCCATTTCCCTGCCAGCCTGGCCCTCCAGCAGGTTCCCCTCTCACCAGGGAGAAATGTGAGGGCCTGCAGCATCTGACGCTCTTGCGCAAAGTCCACCATGAGGTGACTCATGTTGTCGCTGACCTTCGCCTTCAGTGACAGCCGGAAGGCAGGAGCCATTGTCACACTGCGGAGAAGGAGGTGGACGCAGCCTGCTGACACAGTCTCAGGGCAGGGATCACAGGCCCAGTCATCTGGGGCGCGTGTCCCTGTATTCCCGTCCAGCGCTCTGGGCCTAGGTCCCCACTGTCTTCGTGGACAGAGCACCAGAGTGGGGCTAGGCCCAGCCTCTTACCCATCTTTGATTTGCTTGGCTGCCTAGAAGGAGAGACAGAGTGAAATCAGAAACTAGGGTTCAGCCGTGTGACAGAGCTGCCCGCCATACACCGAGGTCACACTGAGGTAGAAACTCTTCCTTCTGGCGGTGCCTAAAGCTGAGACACAAGCCCCACCCTCACTCCAGCTTCTGGCCAGTGCCCAGGACAAGCAGTTGGCACATGGGCCGGGGAGACAGCTCAGTGGCATAAGTACCTGCCTGGTATGCGTAAGGTCCCGAGTTCAATCCCAAGTACCACCAAAAAAAAAAACAGGGGGCCCACCTTCACTGATGTTTTATTTTTAGCATAGGCTTGTCCTATGCAATATTTGAGTTATACTAAGCACTATGAGCTATCTATATATTAAAAATAACCAGTGATAAATTTGAACCTCAGGTCAGCAGTGAATGATTTTTTGATATGTCTTGTGTAATTTTTCTTTCCTTTTTTTTCACTGTTGGAAATAGAACCCAGGGTCTTTTCACTAAGCTCCATTCCCCAACCCTATTTATTTATTTATTTATTTATTATTCTGAGACAGGCTAAATTGCCCAGGCTGCATTTGAACTTGTGATCCTCCTGCCTCAGGCTCTCAGAGTCCTCAAGTGACAGGCACGCACCACCATACCTGGCAATACTTGAGACACACTGTGCTACTGCCCAGATAGATTATCCTTCCACTAAAAAAAATACTTGCAATTAAGCAGAAACGCAAATGTCAACAGGTGCCTCGGATTTTGCCAGGGATGCCTCTCGCCACCTCGAAACCGCCCACCTGGAGGAAGTCCTCGCTGTCGGCAGCCTGCAGGGTGTGGTTGGCCATCTCCAGCAATTCTTCGGAACTCTCCAGGGCCCGGGTGCAGGCAGACAGCTGGTTCTGTGGGGTGCGAGGGACCCATCAGCCTGGCACAGGGACCAGCTCACCGCACTACCTCAAACCCTGCCAGGGGCCCCCACCACCACCTTCAGGTCCTGGGGAACCCCTGCCTTCTCCATGCACAGAGATTAGTGCTTAGAAGGCCCAGCCTGGCTCTGGGGCTTCAGAAGAATCACATGGGGAGTCGCTTAATCCCTCACACTCCTGCGCACACCTGCGCTCATGGGCGCCACACTCCCTAGGGAGGAGGATCTGGGATGTCAGGAAGCTCCTGGGAGGTTTGGCTGCAGCCTGGGAGATCCCAGCTTGGAGTGCGAGATCTCACAAGAGCCACAAGGGGGGTCTTAGTGCGGGTGAAGCCCTTGGATCTAGGGGGTCAGGGCTGAAGGGATTAAGGGGAAGAGAAGGCACATAGGGACCGACAGGCCACAAGGAAAGACCCTGGGAAAGACCAGGGTCTGGGATCATGGCGCTGGTGCTGTGGGTGGTGGGGAGGCTGAGCCACACACCTGCAGCTCGTAGGTGCGGCTGGCCCGGTCCTGCTTTATCTTCATGAGCATGCCCTCCTTGAGCTCCTCCAGCACAGACAGCAGGGACTGGAACTCCTCTTCTAGGTCCTCTTGCACCTTGGTCGAGTTTGCCTGGATGGAAATGGCCAGGATTGGCCAAAGCCCATGATCAGAAGGGGCAACTGAGGCAGGGACACAACCCGCCTGGTCCTGTGTGTGGCAGCAACAGGCTCAGCTTCCCGGTGGGCGCCTCCCCTCCTCCTCCCTTACCTCCACGTTCAGCAACATCTGCTTGAGGGAGTAGATAAAGCTCTGGATCTCTTCATTCTTCACAGCCAGGGTGGTGATGATCTTCCGCAGGGCCTCCTGCTCCATGGAGGCAGAGACACAGACCATGTGACCCCTCCCGGAAACACAGGCCTCGGACAGGTGGCTCAGGTCCTAACTACGTCTCCTACCAGGTGGCCACTGCGGATCATCCCCGTTCTCCAGGGCAAGTGGGAAAGTGAAGGCCGGGAGTTTAGGGAAAGGACAGGTCAGCCCCAGGTCAGCCCCAGGTCAGCCCGCAGCCCACTGCCTACATCTTGGGTTGAGCAAGCGCCGCTGGGCCAGCCCAGGCGCAGGCCTGCCTGGAGGGGACGGGCTAGCCTGGGCAAGGGGCTATCTGTGCAGAGCAAAGCCCCAGGGGAGGTGGAGAGCCTCAGCTAGGGTTGGCCTGGGAGCAGGGGTGGGCCAGGAGGGGGCTCCCCTGAAGACAAGGTTCACCTGGGGAAACGGGAGGGGGCAGGGTCACCTGGAGAAAGAACGCGAGAAAGGGAAAAGGGGAGGCCCCAGAGGCCAGGTAAGTGGGTCGGGGAAGATAGGTCTGGGGAGGGTGGGGCTGGACTCAGTCTTCAGGTCTGGCTCCCCTTTTCGGATTGCCCACGATGGGCGGGGTCAGCACTGCAGCGCTGGTGGGGGGTGGGGACACCTGGGATGGAGACGTCGTGGAGGGGAACTAAGTCCTCAAAGAGGGGCTGGCGGGCGGAGGGGACGGCCCTCGCCCTAGGCCAAAAGGATGGAAGACTCCGTCCCAAGCAAGGGGATACTTGGGACAGGGCGGAACCGTGGCCGCGGCCGTAGCGCAGCTGGGGGAGGGGACGCTGCGCTCACCTGGTCCCCACCCCGCCCCCGCGCTGCGCCCCCTCACACGCCCCAACCTACCCTCTGGTCTTCCATAGCTGCAGTCCTGGCCACCCCAGCCCGGCCCGCAGGCCCCGCTGGCGCTGGAGCCCCCAAGCCGCCCTGACCGCTGCCAGTAGCCAATGGCCCGCGGAGTCCTCGCTGCCGCCGCCGCGCCCCTGGTCAGCGCTCCATCACTGCGCACACTGCGCAGGCGCGCTCGCCGAGGCAGCCTGGGAGATGTAGTCCAGGGCGGGGTTCGCTAGCGCCAGACCTGCACAACTTGGGGCTCCCCTGGCGCCATGGAGGAGGATATCTGAGCTGGGCTTGGTATCCTAGCATTGTGGAGGCTGAGGCAGGAGAATCTCCAGTGCACTCCAATCTGAGCAATTTAGCGAGACCCTGTCTTAAAATAAAAAATTTAAAAAAGATCTGAGAACATAGCTCCCTGAAAAAACCCTATGTCAAGAGAATCTGAAAGATATCTAAATTAGGGAATGCTCTAAATTGGGGTCTGGGTTCAATCTCCAGCTTTGCCAGATCACCTCAAGATCGTCCCAAGTCCAGTGCCTCAGTATCCCCACATGTTCACCCAGATACATTCTCCATTGCTACTCAAATTGCCATTCAAACCCTCTAGCCTAGACCCCAAGATGTGGCCCTTGGACACCTGTGCCTATTAGCTAAGCCACTGTTCAGCGGCAAAGCCTTCTCTCCTTTCCCATGACACAAGTGAACTCCTACACATTCACAAAGCCCAAGGTTTTATCTCCTCAAAAACAAAACCAAAAAACCAAACGGCTATCATTCTCCTTCACCAATGGAGCAGGGGCTGCACCTTAATCGCCCCAGGCTCCTCAGTTCTTTCCCACAGATGCTGGGGCATAGGGCGGAGCTTACAAGAGTCCAGAGAAGGGAGTCAGAGTGGGGGGAGGCCAAGTGGCTGCCTGAAGAGGGAAGTTGCAAGCCAAGGGCAGAGCGCCCACTGCAGCAGACTCCTGGGGTTGAGAAGCATCTTCCCACTGAGGATGGGAAAGGAGGTCATTCTCCTGCTTGTGGCTGGAGCTGGGGGACGACACTGAGGCTGCTGGGGCTGCTGCCTGCTCTGTCCTGAGCACCCTCCTATCATGTGGAGGACCCAGGCTCCGTCCCTAGCACCTCAAAAACAAAACGGACCATAAGCCCCCAGAAAGCCGGGACGCAGAGGCATTTTCTCAGCTCAGTCACGGATGCCTACGAGAACCTCGGCCCACACAGGCCTTCAGGGCACCAGACTGGATTCTTTCCCCTTAAAAGGACAGAGATGTCCACTGTCACCCATTCCAGTGAATACTGTCTGGAATCTGGGCTTGTTAAGGACGTGCCTGACATTCCAGCACTAGGGGAGGCTGAGGCAGGAGGATCACCGATTCCAGCCCAGTCAGCATAACTTGTACAAAACACTGTCCTAAAATAAAATATAATATAATAATAAAAAACATATGAAGCCGGGCGTGGTGGCGCACTCCTGTAATCCCAGCACTTGGAAGGCTGAGGCAGGAGGATCGGTGTGAGTTCGAGACCAGCCTGGGCTATAAAAGTGAACTCAAGGCCAGCCTGAACTGCATAGCGAGACCCTGTCTCAAAAAGACACACACACACAACCATATGAAAGAAAGGAAAAGAGAAATAGCTCACGCTCACTCCTCACTCACTATGCAAACTTCCTTTCAGTATAGAGCACTTTGGGGAAACTGGGTCACATGGTAGCAAAAGTGGGCTCCCAGACATCAGCCAACACCAGCTGTCTGCTGCCCCCCATCGGTCCCCCCAGCTACGCGTCACTCTGCCCCTGTGGTGGTGAGATGGGCGGACTCGGTGGCAGGAAGTCTGTCTGACGGGTGGGTGTGGGAACCAGGTGTCCTAGTTACACCTGATGAGCTGGGGATAGGGTCCCTGGGCTGGGCAGGCATGTTGTTGGTGCACCCGTACGGTGAGTACTGGGGTCCCTTCCTCTGCACCCCTCCCACTGTTCCCCCTCCTCTCAGGGAGCACTCCACTCTGTGTTCTCTCTATGTCTCTCCATCTCTGATTCTCTGTTTCTCTCTCTCTCTCTCTCTCTCTCTCTCTCTCTCTGGTTTGTTTCAGACAGGGTCTCACTTTGTAGCCCAGGCTGGTCTCAAACTCACAGTGATTCTCCTACCTCAGCCTCCCAAGAGCTGGGATTACAGGTGGGTGCTGCCTTGCCAGGCTATGCTTACTTGCTTTTCTTTTTTGGGGGGTCTTTTTTAAGACAGGATCTCACTATGCAGTTCAGGCTGGCCTTGAGTTCACTTTTGTAGCCCAGGCTGGTCTCACTCGAACTGGCACTGATCCTCCTGCCTCAGCCTCCCAAGTGCTGGGATTACAGGCATGCGCCACCACGCCTGCCCAGCTTACTCTTTTTGAAAAGTTCTTTTTTTTTTTTTTTTTTTTTTGTGGAAGTGGGGATTGAACTCAGGACCTTGCACTTGCCAGGCAGGCACTTGTGCCCCTGAGCTATTGCCCCAGCCCCACGCGCTTTCTTTTTGAACAGGGCCTGGCTCTCTGACATTCAGAGCATTGTGGGTTTGGGGGCTTCAAGGTGGTCCTCAATAATAAAAAACTGACCTCTGTGGCAGGTGTGGGTGACCCGGCCCCTCTGGCTCTGGGCAGTCCCATTTTCTGATGTCTTCTTTCATTCTTTCTTTCTCTCCCCCATCTCTTCTTCCTCCTCATCCTCTCTCTTGCTCTCTCACTCTGTCTCTGACTGGGGGTTAAACCTAGGGCCTTCACATTAACCTACATCCCCAGCACCCCCAGGGATTAAACTCAGGACCTTGCGCTTGCCAGCAAGTGTTTATTCTACTGAGCTATCTCTCCACCACTCCCCCCTTTTTTAACTTTATTTATTTGTTTATTTTGTTTATGTTATGGCCAGCTCAGCCTGCCCTTGTGGTGAAGCTGGCGCAGCATGTGGTACCAGGGATTGAACTGTGGTCCCTGCAGTTGCCTAAGCAGGTGCTTTAGACCGCTGAACTATCTCGCCGGCCCCCCCACCCCCTTTTTTAAACAATATTTTTAAACAAATTGTTCTTAGAGCCACGTACATCTCCGCAGCACAATGCCTGCCTGGCAAGCACAAGGGTTGTGAGTTAGAGCCCAGTACCAATATCAAAAAAGAAAAAAAGTTCTTAATGTTTGAGGCAAGGCCTTCCTAAACCACTCAGTTGTCCAGGCTTAACTCAAGCCTGCAACCCGCCTGCCGCAGCCTCCTGGAATGCTGGGATGACAGGCGTGGGCTATGCTGTGCCCAGCTGGTTTTCCTTCTTCCCCTCCCCATCCCCATCACATCCGGCTGCAGCCCCTCCAGCCTTTGGCCACCTGGTCTCTCCCGTCTGCTCTCTCCAGCTGCCGCCCAGCTTGGTCTCAAGAGCCAGGAACTCACCTTCTACAGGGTCCAGCAGGCAGTTCAGATTCATCGAGACCCAAAGCAGCTTCTCGCCCAGGTTCCCTCGCACCATCCAGAGGCCCCCTAACCCTAACCCTAACCCTTTCTTGGCCTCTGGACTGCTGGGATGATGCCAGGCACTACCTCGCCTTTCCTTTTGGTTCCTCTTGATCTCCGCTGTGTTCCCCACACTCATTTGTACAACTGAGACCTGGCCACATGCTAGAGTCCTGCTTGAACTCTCACAGGTGAGTGAGTTGAGCCCATTCCACAGACTGAAACACTGAGCACCTAAGGAGAACTGATCCCCCCGGGGGCACAGGGACAGCAGGTTCCAAGCCTACCCCGCAGGCTCAGAGAGGAGTTGAGTCTCACACACTCACTGGAAAGGGCTCCCCAGCCTCCTCTGTCCCCCAGCCCTGCAAGGAGCCACAAGCCTGACTATGAAGCAGTGGCCTGCAGCCCTGAGGGTGACACAGGGTGATCAGGCCACCCTGGCCTGCCAGGTGACTCAGGTGAGGGTCTGGGAGCAACTCTGAGTGGAGTGGACCAAGAATGGTGCTGTCGTGTGTCAGCTGCTCCTTACCAGTGACACCCACAGCCCTGGCAGGTGTGGTCCCCGGGGCCAGCTGGCCTGGCCGGTGCCTGGGGACATGTGGCTGCAGCTGGACCAGCTGACCCTCAGTGACAGTGGGGCCTATGTGTGCCGGGCAACTGTGGAGCTTCCTGAGCTGCAGAAGGTGGAGCAGAACCAGATGCAGTTTCTGGTTGACACAGGTCAGCGAGCCCAGGGGGAGGTGGGCGGGGGAACTGGCTAGGATTCCACTTCTATTTTTTTGTGGCAGTCGGGAGGGAACGCAGGGCCTTTGCACAGAGCTGTATCCCTGGCCCTTTTTGTGTCTATTTTGAGACAGGGTTTCACTAAGCACTAAGTTGGCCAGCCTGGGCTCCAGCTTGAGTTCCTCCTGCCTCAGCCTGACAGAGCCCTGGGATCACAGGAGCACATTCCTAACCCTATCCCACACCCAATATGTATTTCATTTCAGTTACTTACCAAGGGCCAGGGAGATAGCTCAGTGGCATAAGTGCCTGCCTAGCAAGTGCAAGATCAAGGGTTCAATCCCTGGTATTGGAAAAAAGAAAAGAAAAATGGACTTATCAAGTACGTTCCCTTTTATGTCTGCCTGTTTATACTCCACACTATGTCTGAGAAACTCACTTTTATTGGTGCCCACCTTCTTCCCGGCTGTACAGCGGCCCTCGGCGTGACCACCTCCTCCTTGGCCCAACGTCCCGTGCTGCGTGCAGCCTCGTCCTGCCATTGGTGAGCCTGCGTGCGTTTCTGTTGTGCCCAGGACAATTCTAGAATCTCAAAGCCTAAGTAGAATCAGGCAGCTCTGGGGTCACATTAGCAGACAGACAGTTCCAGGCTCTTGGAATGAAACTGTCCCTAAGAAGGTGAATATGGGTTCTCAGGAGCGAAAATCAAGTCTCCCTTTTGCTTTTTTGGCTCTGCTGTGCTGGGGATGGAACCCGGGGCCTCACACAGGGCCGTGAGCGCTCAGGGCAGAAACAGAGGCTCAGTGAAGCCGGGGGGTCCAACTTCATGGTGGACTCATAGGGACCTCAGGGGTAGGCATGGTGGCACACAGCTGTAATCCAAGCA
>PVKN010028134.1:0-13326 GCA_004027915.1 Capromys pilorides
AAAATCTAACATATTCAAAGTGACACTTCAAGTTATTTTTTTACTTGAATTTTAAACTGCAAATATTTGTTTGAAATAAATGTTTTACGTGAGCTCACAGATTTGTATTAATTTGCAGTTAAGGACTTAATGT
Organism: Capromys pilorides; assembly: GCA_004027915.1. Lineage (NCBI taxonomy): Eukaryota > Metazoa > Chordata > Mammalia > Rodentia > Capromyidae > Capromys > Capromys pilorides. Next base: position 134 of record PVKN010028134.1, read on the forward strand.
CCAGTAATTAAAATGAGTTTTACACATAAGAACTTTGTTGTTTATAAACAAAACTATTTTACATAAATTTGTTTTTGTCGTCCTGAATATTGAAACCAGGGAAGTTGGGCAGGTGCTCTACCATTTAAGAAACACCTCCAGCCCAAGGAAGTATTTTATGGAACAGCAGTCTTGCTTTACTGAATACTGGAAATAGAGTGAGTGGTAAGGGAGATAATTTACCTGTAGTATTTTCAGTGTGATTAAACAGAAAAGTTTTTCTAATAAATCTGTTAAGACTAAATACCTTTAAATATTAAGTTTGTTGTCTAATAGGCTTTATAGGTATAATAGAAATACATTTTAATTCCATAGTAGGAGTTCTTCAGTAAGCAATACAGATGGAACCAAGACTGAAGTAATTTGTAGGCTTAAGTAACTTGTTAGCAATAGTTGAATCACTGATTTGTATAAACTGAGGGTTTTAGTACCCTCAGAGCCTGACCAAATTGTTACCTGTAGGAAATGTGATACAGGTGAAGCTGATTCAAGATCAGCATGTTTACTTCCAAAACAAACTCAAAAAGGATAATTCATTTTTAAAGTTTAATAAATACTATAAAAATATATGTTTTTGAATACCTTTTACAGAGTATTCATAACTCTGGTGACATTGTATGAGACTCAGGATAAATCTGCATTCTGCTGTAGCCCTAGTTTTTGTTTTTTGTTTTTGTTTTTTTGTTTTTTGGTGGTACCAGGGATCAAACCTAACTGTAGTGTTTTGATTTATTTCTCAATTATACCACTTCGAGTGCATTTTTATGCAGCTCTGCCTACAGTTTTCTGCTTCTGTATTCTGCTGTGGAATATTAGTCTGTTGGCAAAATTGATATTTAGTGTGACGGTTCTTTCCTTGAATTTAAAGGCTCCACGTTCACAGTGCTATTGACTGCCTAAAGCAGTGCAGAATGTTGTATGTATATTTTCCTGGGAATGCAGTTGATACATGCTTATCAAAATCTCAAAAGAATCTACGATTTCTTAAAAATCACTGCGTAAGAGCAAAACGAATATTGAATCAGTTGTCTGGAGATAAGAGTTCTAGAACATTGTAGCTCTACTGTGCTTTATAAGCTTTTCATCTCTTCTTATTGTTGCCATTAAGAAGACAAAGATCATCTCCACTTTATACATGAGAAAATACCAAAATATAGCTTTCTTGGATCCTAATACATTTTTCTCCCTATACTTAAAATCACTGAACCAAATCGAAGGTACTCTGGCATTCATTGTAACCCATTAGTTGTAACACCTGTCCTGTGTTTTACTTCAAATTGGCTGTTGCATAATAAATCCATACTTGGCTTCAGTCCCAAGTTCCTGACAGAAGTCCTAAACTCTTTCTTGATACAGATTCCAATAGATAATGATTACATTCCTTGTGGGGATTTGGTAATTACACATAACACTTTTTTTCACATAACACTTCTTATTTCTTTTCTCCTCCCCATCTCCTCCCTTCCCCCCATCCTTCATATCTTGTCCCCCTTCCCATTTGAGATAGAGCTATCCCTAATTCCTTTATCCCTAATTCCTGAATTTTATTTTGCTCTTTATTTATAATTTGCATTTCTCATTTAAGAGAAATCATGTGGCATATGTAAGCTCATGTGTGATATATTTCACTTTAAATTACGGCCTCAAGGTACACAGGTTGTTAAAAGTGTCTTACCCAGAACTACTAAATCTATTCAAATTTCTTGGTATTAGAAGCACCTTCTGTTCTAATTGTGTAAATCTTGGTCTTCTGGATAGCTGCACGGTGGGAACTGTTTACTGTAATGGCCAAACCATGATCAGAAACTTGGAACTCTCATCCCCTTCTTACCCAGCTGCAGCAAGGGATGGGAGTGGAGACTGAGTTAATGTGATAAAGTATAAGAAACACATTTAGGGTCAAGTGATATGAATAAATTAACTTTTTTTCTTTCATTGGCATTTTGTTTCCCTCATCATTTTTTGCATTCTTTTTAAACCAAAGCTTCAAAGAAAACTGGGATTGACTGTTTCTTGATCAATATGAACTGTGTTTATTTGTGACTCTGAGGATGTACCGCAGATCATGGAATGTAGTAGACAAATGGCCACTGAGTTAGATCCTTGGCTTCATGGTTTGAACTGTTTATGATGCCCTATTTTCCAGCAGGTAAACATTGTAAAGCAACCTTTCATTACTAACATTTTGGCTTAATTGAAATTGGTAGCTTGGTATGGGGAGCTACTGAACCTGGAAGTTGATCATATGTGGGAGGGCAGGATGATCAATTTCCAGCTTCAGCAACTCCCAACAGTTTGGTGCATTTGAAAGAAGTTTTCCCTGGAAACCAAAATTTGGATCTAGTTTCAACTTTGTATAATATCAACCAGATTACTTGCCCTCTCTTTACTCAGGGATTCTAGGTGGAGTTACATCAGAAAACAGATTTTTAAAAGTACATTGACTTTCTTGACTCTGTCACCAAGAATGCACAGTTCTATATTATTCCCTACTTTCACCACTGTCATTGTTAGTGGAGCCAGAGCCACCGTGTGGGTTGCAACCTTCATAAGTACTAGAGTCAGAAAAGGTTGATTATGATCAATGATAAAGTTTTCTCCCAGGTTTGAAATTTTGTCCACTGTTAAATGCAAATGTTAATTTCTCAGCACATAATGAGTCACTTGGTATTCTAAAAGGAAAAAAATCAATACATGTGATTTCTTACCTGTTCATCAAAAATTATTATACTATAGTCCCCTTTCATCATAGATCATTATAATTTAGATGCCTTCTCTAGTGCAGTAAAAATTGAAACTTTGCTAAAAAATTGTCAGAAACACAAACTAATAGTAAGACTATACTCCAGAAAGACAAGAGCTGTGGTAACCATTCACTAAATGTCCAGTGAATGAGTGAACGAATAAATTAGGAGATAAGAGTTTCTTACCATAAAAGCTGATCTTTTGACTTGGCACACCCTAGTTGCTAAATGCAGAAACAAACATGAGAAAGACAAGTTCCTAGAAATCAGTTTGTATGGCAGGAATGGATCTTTAAGAAACAGGGCTGGCTTGGGATTTTGTGAGACCCACTAAATTTTAACTACTTATGGAAAAATAAATAATTTAGTGCCCTCTCTTCACAAAAACTATTCTAAAATAATTTGGTCAGAGGCTGGGGAGACAGCTCGGTGGCCTAAGTGCCCAATGATCCAGGCTCAGTCCTCAGTCCCACATGCCATGCCAGCCCCACAACTGAGCATGGTGGCACATGCCTGTAATCCAAGAGCTGGGAAGTCTGAGTCTGGAAGATCACTATGAGTCTGAGGTGAGTAGTGAGACACTATGCCAAATTCATAAAAGATTTTTAAAAATTTAAATAATTCGGTCAAAATTTAATTAGAATATTTTCTGATCCAATGATAAAGCAGAAACAAAATATTTTATCTCCTTATTGGGAAGCTTTTAATATATGAGCCTGTTCCTGCCTAAGTGAGATTTAGTGAACAGAATTGCGTTACACCAGTATTTTACAGGGTTTCAAGATTCATCACAAATGTACTTCTTGGGTATATCATGATGTTCTTAAGGACACTGGGATGAAGTTGCACTGACCAGAGTGACTATAAACTTGAGTAGATGGCAAACCGCATGGTTCGATTTGAAAGGGGCTGATAAGATTTTCTTTTTCTTTTTTTTAATATATTATGGCTGCCTCAGCCTGCCCAGCGGGTGGGGCTGGCACAGCATGTGGTGCTGGGGATCTAAACGCAGTGCCTGCAGCTGTCTTAAGTTTGCCCAAGCAGATGCTTTAGACCACTGAGCTATCTCGCCATTCCCAAGATCCCTTTTTCTATGAATATATTCCTCTATATTGTCGGAGTACCTGGAATCCGCCCTTTTAGACTCTGGGTTAAGAGTTATCTATGTTCACAAGTCCCCTTTCAAAAGTAATTTCTCCTAAGCAGGGCAAAGTGATGCTCACATACTGGGGAGATTGAGCAAGAGGATTACCTCAGTTGGAGGCCAACCTGGACAATAGCTTAGTCCTGTCTCCAAAAAGCGTTAAAACAGAAAAGAGCTAAGTCATGTGTCAACCTGAATGAACTGACTGCATGATGAAAGTTCATGTTCACTGATCAAGAACAGGCCATATAATAGCCACCTTTTTAAACCTTGTAAGAGTAGGGGTTCTGAGCCATGAATCTTGCATGAGGAATGCAAGATCTCAGTATGTCACTGAGGTAGTAAGAGCATGGAAATCCTGGATGTGTGAAAAAATAAAGCATTGCAAAGGTTAGGAAGGAGTCTGAGGGAAAATCCAAAGGTGCATATTTGCCTAGCTGGACAACACCTATTCTACATGTATTTTAAAATCAGACATTTCTTTGTGTTTGTGTCATTCACAAATTTATTAAGTGTGATATCTGTATTTTTGTTTAAGTCACTGTTCCTAATCTTGAATTCAGCTAGTCTGTAACACATCTGAATTAGTATGCAATACTTTATGTGTATTTTTCAATGGCAAGGAATTCAGTTTTCAGGAGATTCTCAAAGTGGTCTGTAAATAAAATAAGGTTAAAAGCCATTGATGAAACCACTCATCAGTATTTTGCATAGAACAGTGTTAATATGGACAGAGTTCTATAAGATCCGTAATGCCTGCCTTCTTGGTCAGCACTGATCTAACAGAAATGTTGGTTTTAGCACTATTACATATCAGTCGTAGATTTGCCTGTATCATAAAAATAAAGGGGAAAAATGACTTCCAGCTACTCAGACAATCAGATCATTGAACCTTTTTATACTGTAAATGTTTTAGTTTTTAATGTCTAAATACGAAGTTATTTTTAAGATCATTTTACTTCCTATGCTAATCAGACGTTGTGTGTCGTAAGGTTTATAACTTTCTGCAAATGGAATTCCAGCTGTTTCAAAAATCCCTGAGATTGGTTGCAAACTAGCACATTAAAGAAAATACCTAAGAAGCTTTCTGGCTCTTGTCTCCAAGACTGTAGACAAGTGTAATTTTTATTTCTAGTTCAAAACACCTTAAAACCTATAGGCTCTTCAATTTGCTATATGAGTGGGATTCATATAAATAGGAGTTTACAGTTTAAGAAAGTCTTTTACATGAAATTTTGGATGTGATATGTTCAAGAGTCATTACTTTAATTAAAAAAGTTTCACCTTAGAAGCCACATACCCTGTATGATCCCATTTGTGTGAAGGTAAAGAAAAAACAAAGATCATATCTATGGAAAACAAATCAATGATTGCTGTGATCCAGGACACAATGGAATTGCACAAAAGAGCAGCATCAAAGAAATATTGTGGGCTTATGGATGTTCTCTATCTAGATGGGCATGATGGTTTCATGAGTGTGTACGACTGTGAAAACTCATCGAATTGTACACTTAAAGTGGTTGCAATATATCATCTGTAAGTAATTTGTCAATAAAGTTGCTTATTAAAGGGTTTATCTTAGTCATTAAAATTAGGTTTTGAATATTTATTGACCCTTAAACCAAGATTTATAGTATAGTTGATTACACAAGTGAAGGAATAGGTCTACATGTAAATTTCTTTTAGGTGAGGTGAGTGACATATGTTCATGAAAAAGCTTTGTAACAGTTGAAGAGATGACATCAATGCATCTTAGTTAATATCTAAACTTTACACAAGCATGAAGTGACTTTATTAATGTGGAATTTACCAGTTGTAAAGCAGATTTAAATAATTGGTTGAGTTTATCTCAAATAGACCGTAAGTGTTCACTTGAGATATGTCCCTAGTCTTACCCTTCAAAATAAGCATCAGTTGTAGTGATAACATAATAGCTTTTTCAAAGCTAAATCCTGCAGTACTTACACTGTCAGCACTTTTTATTTATTGTAGGAAATTGAAATCGTTTATATATATCACTTGGCATTAAAATTTGGATTACTTTCATAATTTGCTCAGATATTGGACACCAAAGTGATTGCTTGGGAAATCTAATGTGATAGATGAAACATCCATATGTATCAATTAATATTCTACCCTTTCTTTATAAATTCTCTATTGTTTGTGGAGAATATCTCCCGAATCTATGGGATGTACAGTTGAGTTTTAGTAATAGGAAAGCAAGAAAACTAATTCTATAAATTATATTGAATCTAGTACCACCTTGTCATGTGTGTATGTGGAACACAACAACATATCTGAAAAAGAACGAGAATTTTCTGCAATATGATGTTTGCTGTCGCAAAATTCTTTTAACGGAGTTAGGAATAATTTGCCTTATTTCTTATGTTTCCATGTTAATATAATTTTAAGTATTCTATAGTAATAATGCAGGAACCCATACATTTATTTAGTAGTTAACTTGATCCATTTATTGGGATTCATGGTAACAATGAACACTGTTAGAAGCAAGTTGGTCAGAATGATGGGAGGAGGTGGGAGCTGGTTGTAAACTTAATTGCAGATGTTACTAATGGGTTTCTTAGTGATGATTGCTGTACTTTGAGATACAGCCTATGTCTTAACCTCAGCCTTTTCCTCGTCACACTTGGGCTCACTTACAACCACAGGCTGTGGTTCCGGCTCTGGCTGTAGGTCTGATTGTGGTGTTAGCACGATCTCAATTTCAGGCACCCGTATAGGTTTTGAACCTTTGCCAGATCGTGTGCCGGAATCTGAATGTGAGAAAGGCTCATGGTCTGGTTCCAAGAGGCCAGCGGGATCGTTCTCTTGTATGGAGGATGGCAGTGTTGCTTCTAGCTGGACAGCATCTTCTGGTGGCATGGTTTGTCTTGTTTTTGTCATTGGTCTGCAAGAAAGAATACCCAGAAAAGAATACTTTGAAACTTCACGGGAAGCCATAGGCACAGTAGTGTTAGGAACATAGGTCCCAGACTGTCCAGGATGTGTTAATTCTGATGTTTTGATTCACTACCTGTTTCCATTTTTGAGTTCGCAAAGATTAGGTCTCAGAAGTGACAAAAGTTCAAGGAAGACAAACTATGTTTAAAAGATGGGAAAAATAACAAAAGTGTTAAAGAAGTTAATAGAGTCTTAGATCTGGTCTAATAAGGTCTAAATCCATAGTTTTTGTTCATCTCTAACTCCATTACACCACATGTGGCACTTGTTGGTGCCTAATATGTACTTGTGCAAGCAAAGAGCTCAAAAGTGAATAAATGAATGAGTGTAATCTGCACTGGATAATAAACAGGATAAGAATAGGCTGTGGGAAGGCTATATTCTGTGTACTGTATTCACTTTTGCCTTCAGGGTTCTCTTATTCTATTAAAAAAAAAACTTAAAACTATATTGGCATAAAGACAAACACATTAATGCTGCACCATGAAACATGTTACTGATCTTAGGTTGATGCACTGGTTAAATGATTAGATATATGTAAATTGCTTAGAACAGGATCTTACTCAACAGATGGTAGCCACCACCATTCTTGTTTTAATGTATTTAGTACAGAGCCTATAGGGTCTCCTCTACACAGATCTGACTCATTGTGATCCTCCTGTTTTCAGCTTCCCACGTGCTAGGATTACAAGTATGTGCCATCACTCCCAGTTTCAATGTCAGTCTCAGTGTGCCCCAGGGGTGGGGCCCACATGACACACCAGGGATTGAACCCTGGCGGATACACTCTACCTAAGTAGGTGCATTAGTCTGCTGAGCTATCTGGCTGACCCTCATCATTCTTTTTGTAAAAGCACGGAAAGCAAGCAGAATGTACATCTAATGTTTTATGCTAAAAGGGGTGCTTAGAAAGAGCTGACTGAAAGAGATGTGCCTGATAACTGTTCTTAATTAAATGAAGGGCTTACTCGAGCTCTGTGGTGGTTTTAGAATTCCTCTTCCTTTCCTTTGCCTTGTTTCTTGCAAAGTACACCACAGCAGCGATGACAGCAGCACCTATCAGGATACCAACTAAGACCCCAACGATGATCCCAGCTTCTGGATCTGGAAGACACATACAGCAGGTTAGTAAATTAGAACATGCTATTACCTCATACGCATGCATTTGTGATTAATAGAGAACATCTAGAACGTTCATGTAGTGGCACTGTGACTTGTACAGGTTAGGAGAAATCAAAGTCCCTAGAATTATACTAGTTAGGTTTTTAAGGTATAAAGAAAAGAGGACTGTCTTGATTGTATAGTTAACCACTAACATTTACACACATAAGAACTAATCCGGGCAGATACAAATGCTTTCAGAAGGGGTTTGGAGAAGAAAGTCTGCAATATGGACACCAGAAACATGCCTATGTGACACCAGAAACACTTCACCAGATTTTCCTAGCACATAGGTGAAAATATGTCTCTAAAAATCATCTCACACTCTGTGCTCACCAAGGCACCTTGCACATTCTGGCCACTGGAAAGAATATGGTCATTTCAGTAAACAAGCTTATTATGTCAGTCTATGGAAGTTTTCAGTGAATGTGAGACAAGCCACCTGACCACCAGACCTGCAAGTCTAGAGGTATTGTACCTGTGAGAGCATGTCTGGGTCACAAGCAAGCCCATCCATGTCCACTTCACCTCAAGATTGAACAATTTAAATTGAGATAAACTAGTTGAGTTACCTAATAAATTCTTTATAAACTTTTATGATTAAAGGAATACATGTGAACAATTTTGAAAGTTAAATCATTCTAAACTAGAAAAAGCAGTCCCTGCCCCACATATCTCCAATTCTGAAGCCCATACCCTAGAGGCAACCACTCTGTATTCATTTTTTAAAATATTTCCTCCATGGTTGTATTATTCTTGTTCTAGAATGTCCACCACTTTTCAATCTTCATCATTCCTTTTTGACTTCCTGCTCTGCAAGTTGGAGATTTAATTCCCTTCAAGCCCCATTACATTCTCTTAATATAGTTACACTACAAGTTTTAGATAAATCAAGACTGCAGTATTATGACAATGTAAATGTTGCTCCCATCTGAGGAGCACAGTATGTTGTGATTCTTCCTTGTACATTTACTAAAAACATTCCCAAGGTTAATAATTGCCTCATTTGGAGATTTGTTTACATTTGAAATGCTTTATCACTAATTGAAACATTTCAAAAAAATCACTAAATTCTTTTCAATAGATTTAAATATATCTGTTAGCTTTTCTTGTGTGTCAGAAACATCCTGTCTGGAGCTCTCTCTTCTCCTCCTCAACATTGAACTTGTTGTCTTTCTATGTCTACTGTTTCATTTTCATCCTTCAGAATCCTCGTGTTATAGATAAGCAGGCTTTTTAAGTTCCTTCAGTAGGCAGCTAAGATAGTACTTGGTTGGAAACGCTGTCCCCACATCTATAAACGTGTTACTTCTTTAGTGTCCTAACAGACTCTACATATCTCTGTTATGGAATTTACCACAATTTAGGGATTTGGATGGTTGTTTTGTTTTTGTTCATGTTATTTTTGTCTCTACCTAAACTGTGAACTTCATAGTAGAATATCTCCCTGTATCTCTATTACTTAGGACATTCCCTGGCACATGGAAGACATTCAATAAACACTTATAGGTGAAAGGAAGGAGGGAGGGACGGAAGAGAGATGGGGGAGAGAGAAACAAGAAGGAGAGAAGAAAGGAAAGAAGAAAGGAGGGAAAGAAGACGGTGAGAGTGAAGAGGGGAGGAGTGGAAGTAGGAAGGCAGGCAAATACATCATACAAAATTAGAAAGTAATATTTAATTACATTCTATGTGTCTTTCTGTAGCATGATTATATCTCTGGGAAGGTATAAAGGGCATGGGAAAGATCCAAAAGCAAAACTGATCATGGGGGAAAAGTTGGGTATTAGGATGCAAGGATGAGCTTCAGAACAAATAAAGAAGTTCAGCTTCATAAGAAGGGCAGTAATCTGATGGAACTTGTCACCCCTGGACATGATATACATTCAAAGTATGTCAGAAAAAATTAATAGAGGGGCTGGGGAGATAGCTCATTGTAATAGGTGCTTGCCTGGCAAGTGCAAGATCCTGAGTTCAATCCCTGGTGCCACCAAAAATAAAAATAAAAATTTAAAAATTAATAGATAATAAGACCCTAAATGTTATTTAATGATTGTCAAGAAATTGAAGACATCTCATGTAAGGATTTACCCCTGGAGCAGCCTGATTTGATAATTCTGGGGTCCATAAATATTAAGCTTAGATAGTAGCAAATGTCTTTGAATGGGATGATAGAACTTTAGAGGCATATTGGGCCTACCAGTTATGAATTGAATGATGCTGGGAAATTCGTTTACCTCCCTAAGTTTCAGTTGGTTCTTCAGTAAAACACAGCTGACAATATATTCTGCCTCCTTAGATTGGGTGAATGGGAAGATTGAGTGAGATAGTGCTTATGTAGCACCCGCCCCAGTGTCTGACATATAATGATGACAAATATGAGGTACTGTGGTACTGAGATTGTGGGTGTGTATCATCATTGTTGTCATCATCGTCATTAGAGGCAAATCTTGAAGGAATTAAGAAATAGAAAGTTTGTGAGCTATATGTTTCAAAGAGATTCCTGTAGTGTACTTGCATTTAATAACAGCATCATAAAGAAAAATTGAACTTGATACACTCAATAAGAATATTGCTTTACTTATTACCTTCTTTGTAGAGATTTCATGAAATTTAAATAAACTATTGTTTTAAAGGACTTAGGGAGGGCCAACCAGATAGCTCAGCAGATTAAAGCGCCTGCATAGGCAGAGCACAGAGGCTGTGGTTTAATCTGTGGGGCGCTATGCCAAACCCAGCCTGCAGAGGCAGCAACTCATATTGGGCATGGTGGCGCACACCTGTAATCCCAGTTCTTGGAAGGCTGAAAACAGGAGGATCACTATGAGTCTGATGTACATAGTGAGACCCTGTAGACCCTGTACTAAATACATTTTTTTAAAAAAAATTTAAGGAGTATATTAAATATTATGTAAACATTAGATATTAAGATGACCGGACATTCTGTCAATCTATAAATAAAGAACATTGATCTACGGAGAAGCAAGAAGGTCTAACCAGAGTTCTTAAATAATTTACTTGGCTGACAGGTACCCACTACTTCACTCAAAGAGAAACTGTTATAAAGTGGTAGGATCAACTCACGTGATGAGGTTAGATCAATTTCACAGGAGCTATTTCCAAGTTTGTTGATAGCCGTGCACTGGTAATACCCTTTTTCAAAATTTGTCAGATTTCCAATAACCAAAATCCCAGTGGATGGATCTGTCGAAATCAGGAAATAGATTTTTAAAAATCTCTCATGTGGGCACATATTGTTTCATTGTAACAGATTATTCACCCTTCAACTCATTTCCCCCACATTGGCCTCCCTTTCTTGAGATGTCCAACTAGGGTCATCCACGTTCATGCCTATTTCCTCAATACTCACCACCTCTGAACTGCTTTGTAGAAGTTGGGAAGTAGACCATACCACAATCATCGGGTTTAAAAAAAAAAAGGTATTCTTTTGAAATTGTTCTCCGTCTTGAAGAAAAAGAGAAGCCTGAACACTAAGGACAAGCAGCTGGCCGTACATTTGTGGTATCAGTGACCTCATACAGCAGGCCTTGACAGGGGCTGCCAATGGTGATACTTACTGAAGCTTTCTTTCACTGGCACGATGTTACTTCCCTCAACTTTATACCAGTAGTACACAGGAGATGGTGTTCCAATTGCAGAGAGGCAAGAAAGAGAGATGGTATGTCCTACTTCTGGTCTTCCTTGCAGGCTACAAAGAGGCTTAGAAGGTTTGACTGTAAAGCAATAAGAAAGAATAAAAGTCTTGCAGGATGAATGGTGGCCCATGACAACTGCAGTCACTTCCTCACTTTAATTTTGCAGAGTGTGTTTATTTTTTTAAAAAATCTATAAAAAACTGATTTTGACAGTTTTCTGTTTGTACCACCACTGTATGGGAGTAGACCACTTCACACGTAGGGTCTATCTAATAAGGATACCATTAAGATCAACTTCTCCCAGATTTAAAACTGTGAATTTTAGCATTATGCCTTTACATATGTCTTCATTACACAGTCAAATGTTGGCAAACACTGAATGACTAGAAACATAGCTTGTACCTTCGAAGTAGTTTTAAAGGAAACTAGAACTCTTAAATACTTCTAAATAACCTGGTTTTTATTTTTCTTAAAAATTTTATTAATATTAGTTTTTTTCTCTTTATGTCTTTTATTTATTCATCTGTGGGTGATATGCAACAGTTTGAATTTGCCTGTGTCTCTAGCCAATAGGGAAAGCCCATTTTGGATGTTTGCAGCACAGCAGTGCAGTCTGCATTCCCCCGTCACTCAGCAAGCATTTAGTTATATGCCTTCCATGGGCCCAGCACCAGACGAGGCACCAAAGATTGAAAAGCAACTTTGGCAGTCCTAAAGTGGGTATTATGGCCAATGAAGTTAGGAGGCATCAGGGCCCATAATTTAGAGGCCTTTGAAGTTCAACTATTTTACACTGACAGCAGGAAAACCATGATCTTGACACTATGAGGGGCTGAACCAAAAGAGAAACAGAGACACACTCAAAAGCTATAAATGATATTAAAAAAAAATAAAGTAGAGACAACTGAATATAGGGCATGAGGAAGAGTGTTAGATCTATGGTGACTTCCAGGGTTCTGATTTGGACAAGTAGTTATGCAACCTTGTCATCTCTTGAGACAAATGATCTCAGGTAGAAGAATAGGTCAATATAGGTGAAGAGGTGATGAGAAAGAGAAAAGAAGAAGTAGTAAGGTGTTTGGAACATCAAGCTTTAGCCATTTATAAAAATACCTTGGTAGAGAAACTCTGTAGGAAGCAGGGAATTTGAATACCCCATTCAACTTTTCACTGCTGCTTCTCTCCTTAATATACAATATGGAATTATCTGAATTTCTAGACTTTCAATCTCACCTTCCTAATCTTAATTTGTATATAGCCCCCCCCCCCAAAAAAAAGGGCTGACATTCTCTAAGTTAGGCAAGTTATCTTATAAATGCTTTAGGCCACTTGGCCTGCTAGTTGTTGTTGCTGTTGTTGCTGCTGCTCCTGTTATAATGTTAGAAATAGAATCCAAGGCTTTGCACCTATTAGATAAGTACTCTACCACTCAGCTACATCCCTGCAGCTTTCCTACTGCTAACCTCACACAAAGTAAGTTAAGAGCACACT
>PVKN010028135.1:0-13325 GCA_004027915.1 Capromys pilorides
TCTCTCTCTCTCTCTCTGTCTCTCTCCTCCCTCACCCCTGCTTCCTCTCCCTCTTCTCTCCTCTCCACTTTTTAAAACACTTCAGATTTTCGATTAAGGACCCACCCTACTTCAATATGACCACATCAGAACTTTACTAATTATGCCCTCTTTCTAAATAAGTTCCCATTTTGAGATTCAGGGAACAGTATGAATTTTGGAAAGACAGTACTCAGCCCAATATGATAGAGACTTGGGATTCTGTGCTAAGTGTGTAATGAGTGAATAAACAAATAAGCAAACAGGCAAATGAAACACCTGGCAAACCAGGTGAAATCAGCAGCAGTAGCTTGCCAAGGCCACCAGAAGAGACTTTGTGAGTCCTCAATGTATAGTTCTCTGTAAAGGGAAAAGGCTTTGCCTTTGGACCCTCTTCCTGAATGAATATTCAAAATGCAATGTTTTTCAAAACTTTCCAGAAGACATAATGACATCTCTCAAAGTGAAAAGGTGAGGACACTCACAGATTCCATGGAGGTGGATTCTCAGAGCACACAGTATTTCTGACAGGTGGCCACCTGCCTCTCATATTCCCGAAGTCAGTTTTCTCCCAAGCCATCCCAGGATTTTCATAATCAGAACTGAACTGGGGTTCATCTGACACAACCACAAATGCCCAGAGAGGGCCAGTCTTTTTTTCCTGCTCAGCTCTCATTATAAGTCTCAGCTGAAGGGCTGCTGAGTCCTGACACTGCACATTTATTTAGAATTGCAAACACCTGTGAACTAGGAAACCAGGCCAGCAGAAAGTCTTGCCTCCTCCCCACTCCCATTGCCAAGAGTTTTCATCCTCAGAATAGCCTGTCCTCCTACTGCCGAGCAGCTGCGAGCCAGGGGTCAAAGCAATTCCTGCACTTCATGAAACAACCTGCCCCCACTTGAGCACCCAGGACAACCTCATTAAGCTTCCATGGCAGGGTAGTCCCATCCCATGCTATCCCACCAAGGGTTAAAAAATAATTATTGTGGGGCTGAGAGACTTGGTAAATAGCATTCGCCTGAGGAGAAAGCAGGTTTCCCAAGCCCAGCTGAGAAATACAATTAAGTTGTAATATTTTGTCAGGGCTTTTTCCTCCTTCTTACTGTTTATCAGTGTTAAGAGACAATTTATGTTTTGCAATTCTCTGGGATGGTGAGTGTACCTCACAGCAGGCAGGTAAGATTAAACTGTCTGTCACAGGTGCTGGCCTTCTGTGTTGCTACACACACAGGCAGGGAGATGAGAGCCTTGAGCACTGGAAATCTGCTGACATGGAACCCCAACAACCAGGAGCTGGGAGCTCCACTGCCTCTTCTCTCTTAGCTATTCCAGGAAGTTTAAGCTGAGACCAGTAGGAGATTCAGGTTTCCCCTTAAACAAATGGCAGCCCTCTCTTCAGAAGATGAGATCACTTACCTTCATTCCCAAAGGGCTCTGATTCCCCCAGTAATGAGGGAGTCTACAAAGAGCCTCCCTTCTGAAAGAAAATCTGTGGCTGAGGTGAAGGCCCCAAGATTAATTCATTTCTTCACTGAACCGCATAGTATTAGCACATTCAGTGCCTCTCTGCAAGTTTACATGTCACCTGTCTGGAAGTCGGGTCAGCATGGGATTCCTTTCTCCTTTCTGAGAGTTTCATCACATTGAATAACTGAAAACTAGTTAACTCTTCTTATCTTCCTATGTGTAATTCACTTTAAAATAAGTGTAAGTCCACAAAAAGACATACATAAGTGTTCACTGCAGCTTTACTCAAAATAGCCAACAACTAGAAATAACTCAAATGTCCATGACCAGGAAAAAAGGATAAACAAATCATGACATGATGGAATTCTGCTCACCAATAAAACAAGACAACCTCAAGGCAAGCCTCTGACTGACACACACAGTAATGTGCTTGATTCTCACAGACAAGATGTTCAGTGAAAGAAACCCAACCCAAAAAAATACAAACTGAATGGTACCATCTGAAGCACAAGATCAGGCGCCATGATTTATGGTGATGAGCCCTAGTAGTGGTCATCTCCACAGAGCAGATTGGCAGCAAGGCTGTTTTCTGAGCTGGTAGAAATTTCCTACATGTTGATCTGCCTGATGATCACATAGGTATATATATTTGCAAAAAGTAATCATGATATACACTTGAGACTTGTTCATTCTCCACTGTGTATAAATTAAACTTCAATAAAGTTTACTCATAATATCACTTAACTTAAATTGTGTCCTCACTCCCAATCTACCAGACTGACCCAAGGCTTCAATAGCCTGCTCCAAATAAGCTTCTTGCAATACTCTGGGGCCATTGGCTTCTTCACAGTCTGTGAACTCTCCTTTATGGTTCCTTTATGTCTGGTGGATGAGTGGATGGTAACTGGGTGGGAGGGTAGGTAGTTGGATAGCTGGATGGATGGATATACATATTATGCCCTTCAAATTAGCAAAAGAGAATGATCAACAATACTGAATTGCTCTCCCAGAAGAGGGATTGAATGTGTACTATTCAAACTCCATGCTTTCTTTGTCTCCCAGGTGCCAAAAGCAAAAGCTAGGAAATGTCTGTTCAGGGTTAAGCTGTATGATCAGATGATAAACTTAAATTACACATCCCACTAGCTGATAAAATCATAAGTTAGGCTCATCATAGGGTTCTATTTATCTGAGCTATAAGGAAAACATGTTTATCTTTTATAAAGAAGAAAAGTACTACCTTGGGTAATGCAGACTCAAGACAGAAAATTCTTTGGATTAAGCATTTTGACAATTCTTACTGATACCTTGTCGCTTACATCAAAATTTTCTTACTTGCTGAATAGCTATAATGGCCAAGGCATACTCCAAACTGTTGTAGATAATAGACTAGGAAGAATACTTTTTTAGATAATTAAGCTTGGAGAATTTATTTCCAGTCACAATACAGTTTATCCTTGGTTTCTTTTATTGGGAGTACCTTGTTTAGACTCAAAACTTGTCTATATGAGGATTCATTTTTCTGTTTTATATCACACTTTAGTGACAACAAAAAAATTGACTATAAAATACATTCTCAATTCCTCCACAGAAAGGTACACTGTGGGGGAGAGTCCTCAGATACTGAGAAGTTACCATGGGGAGAATAGCAGTGTTTTCTTACTTGAAAAAAGATTACTATAACCTTTTGTGCTGGAATTGATGCAAACATTTGTACATGAGCAAAGATTACACTTATGAAAATGTTAAAAGTTTTATAGTTAAAGTAGAGAATGCTGACATGATATAAGGCATAAGAACTGCACTAATCTGCCCCAGACATCACTAATCAATCTGTGATATCTGAGACGCAGCTGGTTGGGCTTTCAAAATCAAACAATACATTGCTCTTCTAAACCAAAAGAGCACACAGCTACAATGGGTTATATGCCCTCTGAAAACTTGACTCTTGTAAGACACTGATTGCATTTTACAAAGCGACTTTATTTACAGGATACTGTCCTAAACAGAAAAGACTCCACATACTGCTGGTACCTAAGTGAAGGTACTGAGTGATTTTAGGGATCCCTCTTAAACAAAATTAAGTTTGTGCACACAGGTACACATTCCAAGTGCATGTACATGTATACAAAAACACATACACCACCCCAAGCCAGCGTCATCCTACCATAGAAGCCAGGAAGTTCTCGTTTCTACTGGGTTCACTGATCTGGGCATACCACAAAGAATGTAGGAGAAGACCTCTGAAGCTTGGGTTCACACTCCAGTTCCCATACCCAGTTTCAAAAAGGCCTTCCTCCCCTGCATGTGGAGAAGGACAGCATCCTATTTGCTCCAAACGCACAGCACAGCTTTCAGTGAGAGGATCAGGGGCTTCCTCTTGCTCCTTCTCTGTGCCCCGTGCACATCTACAGAATGCTTGTATAGCATACTTTCATACTTGCCTGTTTTAAAAAAATTTCACCCTCATCTAACATAGCTTCATAAGGTGTTACCACAGACTTGTGCCTGAGGGAACCACAACTTTGTCCACAAGCTCATGACTGGAAAGGACAAATCCAACCTGAAATTTGAGAGCAGGAAACCTAGTCAGAGAAAGCTTTGAAGGAAGGTGATCATTTCTGGAATGAACTAAGGAATCAACAGACTATAGACAAAGTCAACCCCTAGAGAAGAGACAGTAAGAAAGGAAAAATTAAGTCTCCACCATGATGTCAGGGAGTCTTGACCCTCAGCTTCAACGCAATTATCAGCCTGACCAACACCCAACATGAAGATTTCTTAAAAGGTGGTGACAGGAGCATTGCTCTCCAACTTGGCACTTTTGTTATCACCTTGTCAGGGCTGCAGGGTGAGTCAGAATGTCCCATCATCATTATTAATATCCACATTCCCTTCAGGCAAGAACATGAGGAACAGGAAAGAAGGAGAACAGTGGGATGGTTGCATCACCCCTACTTCCTGCCTTATGGCCCCTTTCCCCAGGGACCTAGGGAAGTACTATATGCTCACTCTGGCTAAATATACAGAGCCCAAGGCACACCTTCTTCCTGAGGAAAGCCATCAAGTACAGCATGGGGTGCAGCATGGAAGGTAAGTGTGGTGCCCAGGGAAGGCCAGCAAAACACTAAAAATTCTCAGAGGGTAGAGCCTCAGCCCAACTTCTTGAATCTCTGTCTCACCCCAACCTTGATGTGCCATTCTATGAAAGTATCTGTCATAATGTAAATTCCACCATTGGCCAGGATTCTTCCTCAATTTGCCCTTCTCATTTGTTTCTAATTTTTCTTTTTGTTGTTCTGTTATTGTTTGCATTGTGGTTTGGTTTTGTTTTCATTGTTGTTTTGGCTTGGTTTGGGGTTTTTTGTTTGAGGAGATTGGGTTTGGTTGGTTGGTTTATTGGTTGGTTTTGTAACTGGGATTAAATTCAAGACACTAAGCTATATCCCTAGCCCTGTTTTATTTTTATTTTGAGATAGGGTCTTGCTAAATTGTCCATATTGCACTTAACACTGTGGTCCTCTTGCCTCAGTCTCCCAAAGTACTAGAACTATAGGCGTGTACCACTGCTCATTTCCTAGTACACTGCAACAAATTGAATAAAGGTGGTTTTCACCCATAGAGACCCATTCAGAGCATCCTCAAGTGGCTGATAAAGTACCTTCAGGTTTTCATTCCGAAAGAAATATTTTTGAAAGGCAAGTGACATAAAAAGGAAAAATGCTAAAGACAGAAATTAAGAAGAAGTAAGAGATAGGAGGTAAACTGATTTCTACATTCTAGTTTCTTCAACTTAAGTTTAGACAGTTAAAGCATAACCCAAATACCTAGAATTGGTGTCCCCTGTGCTTATTCTCATTGAATTCTTAGAGTGACATCCTATGCCAAAAGCTCTGGCATTGGGGGTGGGGGAGCCTTCAGACTGTAAGATACCCAGAGTTTCTGAACGGCCCTTACACCTTTCTCTCCTTCATGATCCATTCCTTGGACTACTCCCCTATAGCCCAGTGTCATAGAGCTTGTCTACACCTTCATCTCAGATCCTCAAGAAGTTCTTGTGTACTTTGCTGGAAAGGAAGTTCAGGAATTCAACTTCACACACATTGACAAGTAAGAGGCCCAGTTATTTAGTTGACCTGGAAACTCACAGTTCCTCTCTAGGCTATAAATGCAGAAACAACTCATGGAGTGAACAATCAAGTAAGCTAAAGAGATAGTAAATAGGCAGAGGACAGGAGGAGAAAAACAAAACAGACTGAAGACATTTGGTGCAAACTGAGTGCTGTTCTTCAAAACCACCCCTAAGCAAAGATGATGATGCTTAGATGATGCTAAGCTTAGAACAAAACAAACTACATTGTGCAACCAATGATACATTTGGTATGCTCAGAATTCCTCATTTCTGTCTCAAAATCTTTCTCAAAAATGAGTATTTTTCCATTCATTTGCATCTATAAATAATTACTTCATTTTCAAAAGGAAAAAAGCACTGCCACAGCACAATAAAATACCTCCACTTTTAAAAGATAAAAGACCTCAACTTTAATCCTCCCAAAACAGCCTGTGAATACCCAAGATAAAGCCAGTATTAAAATCCAGGTAGGGAACTCTCTCAAGCTCTACATGCTCTTGTCTAGCACAGAATTTAAACTATCTTAGCCACACACCTTTACAGGAAATGGTCACAGGGAAAACACTAAAGGCAAGGACACAGATGTCAGAAATCAGCCGAAGAGGGTTCTGGGAGGAGGTGGAAATATAGATGACACAAGAGGGACCACAAACTGTTGAGGCTGGCTGTCAGTTTGTGCAGCTTATTATATGATGTTCTCACTTTTGTGCCCATTTAAATTGTTTCCTTGATGAAAGAGATCTTAAGGCTAAGCTGGTGCTAGAGTATTTTGATTTAAAAGGGTAAAAATCATATTATACATTGTAACTCTCTTTCAAACATAATCCAATTAATATATGAAGATACTTTAAAGGATATACTTTACACACTTATCTAAAAATAACTCAAACTCATTTCTTGTCAGTAATTTATATAAGTCTCTCTCTCTCTCTCTCTCTCTCTCTCTCTCCCTTGGTCTCTCCCTCCTTCTCTCTCTTTCCCTTTCTTTCCCTCTCTCCCTCTCCCTCTCCACCAATTTCTATCTCTTCCAGGGCTCAGATCTATTCTTTTTGTATTAATAACCTTTTTCCTTCTCTCTCCACATTGATCAGCCTTCCCTGATATGTGCACTCAAGGCACTCCCTGTCCATTGAAAGATGAAGATGCTGGGCCTCCTTCAAATCCTGCCCGAGAAGAGGCATCCTCTTAGCTGCCTCGGAGGACTTGGAACCAAGATTTATATCTCCTGCTCAGTGCCTTGGCAAGCTGGTGACAGCTAAGCTGGATTCAAGCTCCATTCAAGACATTCAAGTTCAGATATCAGCACGCATCATGAATCACCACTACCAGCTCCTGGGTTTCATTTCTCTTTACCCCCTTAGTGTTGGCCATGTGTGAAGACTGGTCCTATAGAATAAAACACTTTGTACCAAAACAAGCTGAGTCTGACAGAAACACAAGCAACCTTACTCGAGTGGAAACCAAACATCCATTTCAAAGCAGATTAATGTGCTCTTGTTTTGTCCAAATCAATGATACCTCAATGGTTTGGGCAAACAGCCCAGGGCTCCAGAAGCACCCATCCTTTGTAGTCTGGGGGGAACCCTTTGAAGCAGTAAATTACTTGATGCTTCTGAACTTACAGTTACCAGCTTTCTCTGTACATCCCCATCAAAGACATTTTGAAGGGGAGCTGACGTGGTTATTCTTGAAGTAATAATACATCAAGATGGCTACTGTTTATGGACAGCCACCCAAGGCCAGAGTGACCACTTTTTTCCTCTAAGGCAGACATTAAGGGGACAGAAGACACAATCAAGTCTTTCCTATTCTGGGTGGAGTCCCTCATGCCCAAGAAACCACTGGTGCTTCTAGCCTCTCCTACAGTTAAAGAGAGTGGCTCAACTCATTTTTAAAACTTTTGAAACTCTTTTTAGAAACCTAAATTCTCCAGAACCCTAGGTGGAGCAAGACCAATGCTTGGGTGGTACTGGAAGAGGTAATGATCCTCCCAGGCAGAACAAGTACTTTCCAGAAGCCCAGAGTAATCATGATAGATTTGGGGACTGAAAGGACATTTTTATGTAAATATTAATAAATGTAACATCAGAAAAGTTAAAAGTGACTTTCTCAAGGTCATATATCTACTTTACAACACACTAAAACTAAAAGACATGCTTTCTTACATCTCTCCCCACAGGAATCATGTTCTTTGCCTAATTTGAACAATAACCTGTCCTCTAAGGAGGGATCCAATCTCAATTCTCATGAATTGTCTATGACAATTCTTATGAATTGTCTAAATACAAATATGAATCTAATTCATATTTTTAATATAAATATGAATCTAACTAATGATAATGTCTTACACTTAGGTGAATAATAATCTGTTAATATTAAATGAGTAGAAAGACAGGATAGGCAAAGCACAAGAAAGCACTTTCATATTAGGGCTTGCTCTCTCTTTCTTCCCAAAGAACTATATAAATACAACCACCACCAAAGGATAAGAGTCCATGTAGGTGGGAACTGAAATGGCCCAGCTAGCAGCCATTTAAGTAAGGCCATTCTAGATTGGTCCCAAGCCAGTGCACAAATTTCCCATGGATGACCTGAAATGCCAGCTGAGATCACCTGAGCCATCTTAGGTCACAAAAGCTACCACTCTCCTGAGCCACTAAGTTTTAGAGTGATTTGTTACACTGCAAGCCCAATTGATACATTCTTCAACATGGCAGATGCCTTCATATTATTGAAGTCTAGTGACATCTCAAATCTCATTCACTTTGTTGAGGAAATGAAAAAATGTTGAATAGCAGATATTTGAATCTGAAATGGATAATAATTCCTTCCTTTGAGTTTTCTTTCACACCATCCCTGTGGTGTAAGACTTCCCACTTGTTTTTCTTTGCTGGTAACTACCATTTCATGGTGGCTGAATGCTCCATGTGAGCATCAGTAGTCAATAATTAATAGAGGAACTAATAAAATTTCTACTGAAGATTCCAAATCTGAGAGAAAGCAACAAAGGGGGAAGGCAGGGCATGGTTATTGTTTAGCAGCATAAGCACCTGCCTGGCAAGTGCAAGGTCCTAAATTCAATCCCCAGTACAGCAAAATTAAGAAAGAAAGAAAGAAAGAAAGAAAGAAAGAAAGAAAGAAAGAAAGAAAGAAAGAAAGAAAGAGAGAGAGAGAGAGAAGGAAGGAAGGAAGGAAGGAAGGAAGGAAGGAAGGAAGGAAGGAAGAAAGAAAGAAAGAAAGAAAGAAAGAAAGAAAGAAAGAAAGAAAGAAAGAAAGAAAGAAAACAGAATCAGATTTCATGGTGCTCAGGGCTTCATTGCTCCTCTCCAGCTGTGTTTATTGTACTTGAGTCTGTCTCAAAGCAATATGGAATTTGTTATTCTTTGAGAGGCAAATACCAGACAAATTGTAATATAAAGCAATAGCTGTTCTTTTCCTCTTCAAGGGACCATGCTCCCTGGTTAATCATTCACACCTGTACTCATCTGTTAGTTTGTACATTTGTTCATTCACTGCTGCCACACACTTGGAGTAAAACTCAAAAGTACTCATCAGAGTTGACCAGGCTTCTGGCCACTTCTCCAGCCTTCTTTCCTACCACTCTCTCCTCAGTTCACCCGGTACGCTAGTCTGGGCTTGCTCACATGGTAGCTTAGCCTGTTGCAAGGGGAAGGAAAGGAAGTGCACAAGACCCAGGCTGGGGACTGGTATATTTGGTCATAGCTGCCACATTTCTCCCACTCCAAGAACAGCTATAGCCTAGATTCAAGCATGGGGAAACAAACTCCACCACTTGATGGGAGAAATTTCAAAGTCACAGAGAAAGAAGGGTGGATACAAAGAGAGGAACTGTGACTATAGCTGTAATCTCACCTTGGCACAGGCTTCTTAGGGGGCCCATGATAAACCCCCTACAGGAGGAAGATGCCCTGTTTTCTTTAAATATCTTCTTACCTCTTCCAGATTCTGAATCCATTAAATAACAAACAAATAATTTTAACTAACTCTTAACCTTTTTAAAAAATTATTTTTAATGTATAGCAAGGAAAAGATGGAACTATTTAGGTAAAGAAACTATGGAACTTCGTGATCCCTATACAAGTTAAGAAGGACCACATGTTGACTAGGTCCAAATATCCAAGTCTAATCTGTTAATTTCTTTGTACTTTTGTTCTTTCTAGGGTTCTCTCTGTTCTTAAAGTATGAGTGGTTGAAGCATCATCCGAGAGGGGTACTGTAATCTAATACTATATGCATGGACCCTGAGGTGGGTTTAAATCCTAACTACACCATTGTCTGTATATGAAATCTCAGGCAACCCTGAGTTCAATCCCCAGTACAGCAAAATTCAAAAAAAAAAGAAAGAAAGAGGAATCAGATTTCATTATTTAAGTCACAGATTCCTCCTCTATAATATGGACAAAACACCAATTATCCTATAAGATTCAGGAAAGAATTAGGATAAGTGTACACACAATACCTTAACAAGTATCTAGCACATAGTAGATACAAGAAGCAGCATTATTTCAAAACTTTCATTTTATTTCCATAACTTCCTGCATCACTTTAAAAGTAAATCCCTTCAGATGAGATAACTAACTAGTGCTTCCACAGGAAGCCCTTAGGGTCAACCTTTGGAAAGGGCATGAAAATCTTATTACTTATTATTTTCAAAACTCATATCTACTTAAGGTAAACAATGCTAGTGCTAATCACTGTCACTCAGAAAGCAAAGTTATCCCTCCATCCCTTAAACATACTGTCAAAAAAATACTGGGCATTTTTATACATATAACTGAGTCAGGTTTTCAGGACGTCAGAGGCCGGGAGCAACCCAGAGAGAAGTAACGTCTTTCCAAATAAAGTGTAGGATTTGGAGAAAATTAGACTCTAATTCAGAATTTAGATGGCTAATAAGCAATTGGTATGATGCTGTCTGCTTCAGGAGGTGCTCCTGCAAACCCCAAAGAAATGAGGCTCTGGTCTACAAGATGCCTCCTGGGATTTGAACGGATAACTGGGATGGATCAAGTGGATTATCAAGGCTTTAACTAGGCTGATTGCATCCTTGCCAGCTTAATAACAAAGGCACTTCACTGGAAGGGTAGGGGGCTCCACCCTGCCTAGGAGCTTAGAAATAGAAAGCTTATGGCGTCCAACTGGTGGGGGTCCACACAGCCCGGGAAGCTAAGATGTGGAGCAGCTGATCAAGGGACTGCTGGGTGGCTGCAGACTAAAGACACTTGCTTTCCAAGGACCAGCGCCAGCTCACACATGCTCTCACATACAGATTTATTACTCAAACAATGTCTGAGAAGCAAAATTTTATGTCGTTGACAAAGAAAGCATTTTGGACCAAGGATTTACAACAACTAAGAAACAACAGAAAGACACAATCCTCTGCATCAGAGTGCAGCAGGTAATCTGAGAAATGATTACTGCTGTTTTCCTGGAGAGTATTCATCAGAATTACAATGAGAAACTGGAAACTTCCATTGTGGAAGGTCCAGGGCTAGCACCAGTGTGAAGAGGCCTGATAAATGTTCTTTCGGACTCCTGGCTGCTCTGTTCCAGCTAATGTGCTCTATGATTCACCCCACACCTTCTCCCCCAGTTCTGTCTTGCTTCCCCCAAATCAGACACTAATCCTGTGGAATGGTCTAATGAATCTGGTGGCCAAAAATGTTTCTGCTATAAAAGGCCAGATAGTGAATATTTTAGGCTTTATGGCCTTCGTGTCTCTGTTGCTACTATTCAGTTCTTCCACTGAAGCCATAGACAATGTAAATGTAGGGGCATATTCACGTTTCAATAAAAATTTATTTATGGACACAGATATTTGAATTTCATATAAATTTCATCTCATGAAATATTTTAATTTTTTCTGACTACTTAAAAATGTAAAAAAAAAAATTATAGTTCACCTGTCACCCAAAACCCAGCTGGCAGGCTAGTCCTCAGGCTATAAGTTTGCCAAAACCTCACTTAATCAGTTCAAATACTTGAGGAGTATATGAATGGTACGACAGTTAAAATACTTACCTTCCTCAGAGAAAGTTGCAAATAAGGACATCAAAGAAGGCCTTTTTCAATAACTAGTTATGGAGGAGCTTCTTAGCACCAAGCACTGCGCTAGATACTAGAGATGTGCCAGATAACCAAGAAACGTGGCTCTTGAACTCCTTCGGCTGACGGATTAGCAGGGAACTTCTCTGCTGTGCTACAGGAAGACATAGCTGAGCAGAATGCAGAGGGTATCTCAGAATGACAGGAGGCTTCCCCAGCCTCACAGTTTACACCACCAAGCCTAAGTGGACCTGTGACATGCCCAAGAGCTAAGAAAGCCATAATATAGCCCTGTCATTCCAGGAGGTCACCTTTTAACTCCAGAATTCCCTGAGAAAGTCATGTCTGCTTTATGCATGCAATGCTGTTAGCTTTTAGGCTTTCACCGTGTGTACGCTGGAAAGACAGGTGCTTTTTGTTTTGTCATTTGGGAGTAGCACAAAGGTTATGGGGACAAGGCAAGGGAAATAATTGAGTGATATTAAACCTCAAATCACAGAGTTTTTATAGGGTTAACATCTGTTCCCAAGCAAATTTACTGATAACAATTGAGAGATTTACATTTTCTGGGCGACAAGACTCATTTACGTAGAACATTTGAAAATTCTGTTGTTCTGTCTCCCCAGCCTGTGAAGGGTGCAGAATGCAATCTGCACTTGCTTATTTTGTATCTAAGCAACTGTCAGATTCCATATCTACTAATAAGAAAGGGTATAATTATACCCTGATACTTTAATTAGTAGCAGATGCCTGTGTTTGTGAATAAAATGTAAGATTTTCAGAGGCCTGGATCTCAATTATATGCAAAATTCAGGTATCTGATGTTCAGATCTTTACATCTCCCCATTGGTCAGCATATATACAGAAGCCGAGACAATAGGGATCCCCAGATTTGGCCCCAGTGAGGAGAGTGAGGGGCCAATTTGCATGAGATTTTCATATTATTTCATAGTGCTATGTAACATAACCATGTTCAGTAAAGATGGTAATGACTTTATTTTTAGTTCACCATTTCCTCCTACCCACAAAACCCTAACACAGTAATATCCCCTTCCGGAGAAAGGAAAAGTGAGAGTTTGCAAGACTAAAACAAGTTCCCCAAAACTGTGGTTGGGTTGCAGTTTGGACAGCATCTTCCTCAGGGTATTTTTGAGATTATCTATAGCAAAAAGTGGTTCCTTGGGCGAGGATGAAAAAAAAAAAACCTCTACATTAACTAAGTTGGTTTATTTTCCTTTCTCAGAACACAATGCAAACTCCTATAAGTAAATAAATAAAGTTTCTTTCTTAGATCTGAAAGCACTGCAACTTGTTTTGAAGCCTTCGGGAAGGACAAAAGTGATCAAAGGGTGTCCTTGGGATCCCTAATATTGCTGCTTACTCATTTCCACCTGGTAAATACAAGACCTCTTCAGGGTTTAAAGTATAGTCAGAACTCAAGAAAGTGGAGGGAAAAAAAAAAGGAGGTGGGAGGGAATTCATGGCAGAGTGAAAGGAGGAAAGCAAAAAGGGGACTCTGTGTTCCTTCTGTATGTATTCACTCTTCAAAAGCAGGCCAGCCTATAAACATAGGTGCACAGATATCACTATGGTATGATGTTTTCAGTTCTTCTGGGAAAATTCCCAGTAAGGGGATAGCTG
>PVKN010028136.1:0-13332 GCA_004027915.1 Capromys pilorides
TTTATGTAATATAAGTAGAGCAATCCTCATCTCATTAACAGCGTTTAGTGCAGAATACTGTGTTTGGGGCCTTTCAAATCTTATAACGGGGGATAATTATGTCAGATACTGCTTTTAAAAAATTCCCAAATCTGCGTGTCAGCTGAAGCATTTAGCACTATAGGGGTGCAACGTGCCTACCACATCTGGTGGGCAAAAGTGAATGAAACAAGTCCCTCCCCTGAAGGTGCTCACAGAGCTGTGATAGGGCAGAAGTGGCATGTGCAAAGACGCTGGGTGGCATTTGGGGGCGCGGTCCTATGCCCCCAGGCCAGTGGAGAGGGGAAGCAGGAAAAGCATCAGGAAACAGGTGACCCTTGGATGAAATCTTATAAGGGATTGGAGTCTAATCAGTGAGAAAAGATGAGGAAGGCATTTCAGAAGAGGAAACAACACAGAGAGGCGATCCCTCCTTCATCCAGCCATTCCATAAATATTGACGGAGCAAGTTCTGCGTGCTAAGCATAGAAGACATGGCTTTGCTTCCAACTATGAGCAGTGGGGCAGGAAGACCTGATAAGCAGATAAAATATGAAAAATACCATAGAGGAGCTGCAGATGCGACAGAGCTCAGAGGAAGAGCTTACAATATAGATGCCTCGTCCAGCTTGAGGTAAGGTATCCTTTGTGAACAGAATCTTGCTGCCCGGCTCCAATGGGAGACTTCTGAATCAAGCCTGATGTGATTTCCCCTGAGACCGTTACTTGTTTTTTCAGGGTCCCCATTACAGTGCCTGCCTTCTACTTTGCTACTTTCTGGCCCAACTCCATCTGCCCTGGTGGCCCTTGGCATCCCAGCATGTTTGTGCTTGGGACCTCAAAATTAAGACAGTGCAGCAAGAGAATAATATTGCCAAAGACTCAAAGGGCCTGAAGAGCTGCCAGAGACCAGGGGGTAAAATGTTCCTTCTTGCCTTCAAACCAGCAGAACTGGCTCATCTGGAATCTTATTGGAAATACAAAATCTCAGACCCCTGGTCGGAGCCAGTGCAACAGAATCTGTGACTTATCAGGACCCTAGAGGTTAGCATTGCACGTAGCTCTGGTCCACACATTCAGATATGGTTCCACTGAATCCATTCCACGTAGAAGTCTACCTGTAGGCCTGAGAAGAACATTTCTCAACTTTCTTCAATATTGGAGTCTTTATCTAGACGTATATACACATAAAATCCCTCAAGCAACACATCCAAAACCTTATTTTTACCTTTATCCTAACCCCAGGGGAGATGAAAATAGTTACCTGTCTTGTTTACTAATCTTTTACATACCCTTGGCTCATAATTAACTTGAAAATACCTTCATTTGCACTACAAGGACAGTTTCATGGGTTAGAAATTTTTCCTGAATAACTGTCTAATTCGGAAACAGAGACACAAATTTGCCACTAAGCCATGCTGATTTTCCTGTAATAATGCTTCACCAATCACTTCTGATTTGCTGATGCAGAGGAATTTCCTTTGGGGCAGAACATTGCAGTCTTGACCTACTAAGGCTCTTTCTTGTGGTCTTGATGTCTTTTTTTTTTTTGGAGCCAGGGACGAAGTTCAGGACCTTACACTTGCCAGGCAGGCACTTGTGCCCCTGAGCTATCTCCCTGGCCCCTTGACGTCTTTTTTTTTTTTTAAATTAAATTTATTAATACATTTTAGATGTCACCATATGCATCACAGGGAATTTGTACCTGTATATGTTCTATTTTGATTCCTCTTTTTACCAATCCACTCTCTTGCCTTCAACCACCTTCCCCTCCCTATTTACAAAGCTATGTCTACATTGTATCCTTTAAAAACATGTTCTTTCCTTTCCATCCCTTGTTTTCCCCTTTCTTCCACTCTAGTTCCTCTTTCCATTTGAACAATTTCTTCCCATTTCACAATATCTATTGTATATTTTGGGCCTTATTTGCTCTGTCAGTTTCTCACACCAGTGAGACAATGTGATGTTTACACATGTGAGTCTGATTTATTGCACTTAATAGTTTGGACTCTAATTTCATTCATTTACCTAGAAATGCCTCCACTTTATCCTTCTTTATGGCAGGATAGTACTCCATTAGGTAAAACAAACTCCAAATCTTCTTTGCCCATTCCTTACATAGTGGGCATTTGGGTTGTTCCAAAGATTTAGCCATTACACATTGTGCTGCTATAAACACGGGAGTTGCTGTGCCATGATGTTTTTAATTTTTTTCTAGGAAGATACTCAGAAGGGGAATAGCTGAGTGATATGGGACTTCTAATCCTAGTTTTTTGAGGAATCTCCATACTGATTTCCACAGTGGTTGTACCACTCTGCAATCCCACCAACAGTGAAGAAGGATTTCTTTTTTCCCACAGCCTCTCCAGCATTTGTTAGTTCCTGATTTCTTGATGGTAGCCATTCTTTCTGGGGTGAGATGGAATCTCAACACTGTTTTAATTTGTATGTCTTTACTATCCAGTGATTTTGAGCCTTTTTAGTGTATTTATTTCCTTATTGTATTTTTTCATCTGAGAAGTATGTATGTATCTCAGATGTCCACTTCTGCATTGGATCTTTCACCTTGGAGCATCTGCTTTGTTTCAATTTTTAAATCCTCTAAATGTTAGTCCTTTGTCTGAAGACTAGAGAGCTAAGAGGTTTCTTCACTCTGTGAGTCAACTTTTCACTCTATTGGTGATTTCTTTTGCTGTGCAAAAGCTTTTCGATAGGACGAGATCCTAGTTTTTTATTCTTTGTGTGATTTCCTGTGTGAATGGGTTTTGTTCATAAGTCTTTGGCAATACCTACATCTTTAAGCATTCTACCTATTCTGTCTTCTAGCAGATTTAGTGTTTCTGTTTTAATGTTTAGATCTTTGATCTATTTTGAATTTATTTTATAGTGCCTGGTGATAGACATGGGTCTAGATGTCATATAGAAAGCCAGATTTTCCAGTACCATTTAATAAAGAGGCTATGTTTCTTACAGTAAACATGTTTGGCCCCTTTATCAAAGATAAAGTGGCTGAGTGTGTTTGTAGTTGTGTTTGCACCTTTTAATCTGTTTCATTGATTAAAGGTTTTTTGTTTTTTTTTTTCTCAGTACCAGTACTCCAGTACTGTGATTTTTATCACAGTAGCTTTGTACTACAATTTTAAGTCAGGGACTGTGGTGCTTCCTGCCTTTCCTTTGTTGCTAGGATTACCTTTGCTATTTTAGGTTTCTTCTGATTTCAAATGAATTTTAGGAATATTTTCTCTAGCTCTACGAAGTATGCTAATGATATTTTGATTGAGACTTTGTTAAATTTGTGTAACAATTTTGAGAGTATAACCATTTTTACCGTTTTGGTTCTTCCTATCTATGAGCAAGAGATAGCTTTCCTTTTTCTGATGTCCTCTTCAATCTCCTTTTGATCAAAATGAAAGATATTAGAGCAGACACAGATAAAAAAAAATAATAGAAGAGCTTAAGAAAATCATGGAAGGGCAGGCCAGATAGTTCAGCAGATTAAAGGGCCTTCTTAGGCAGATGCAGGGGCTGAGGTTTGATCCCTGGTGTGCTGTGCCTGCCCAGCCCCTGGGGCACCCCAAGAGAATGATTGCGACTGGGTGTGGTGGCACATGCCTGTAATCCTAGCACTTGGGAGGTTGAAAAACAGGAAGGATCACTATAAGTCTGATCTGTGTAGTGAGATCTGGTAGACCCTGTACTAAAAAAAAAAAAATCATGGAAACTATGAATGCCCAACATAGGAAAGAAATGGAATCCAGGAAGCAGATCCAAGCAGCAATCTAAGAGATTAAACTCTCCACTGAAAATTTACTCAACAGATTGAATGAAGCAGAGGATAGAATATCAGATCTGGAAGACAGGATTGTGGGTAGCAGCCGTGAAAAGAAAGAGAACTTAAAAATAGCAAGAGATCATGAAAAATCAATCCAACAGCTGCAAGATGAAGCAAAGAACAACATAAGATTGATCAGAGTTAATGAGAAAGCTGAAGATTGCACAAATGCCATAAAAAACTCTTCACAGAAATAATAGCAGAAAATGTCACAAATATGGATAAAGAACTTGACATACAAATAAGTGAAGTGTATAGAACTCCAACAGCCATAACCAAAATAAATCTGCATCAAATCATATAATACTCACAATTCCAGAAATTCATCCCAAGAACAAAACATTAAAAGGAGTTAGAAAAAAGAAACAGATCACCTATAAAGGAAAGTCCACCAGAATCACGGTAGACTTCTCAACACAAACCCTTAAATCAAGGAGAGCTTGAAGTGAGGTATTTCGAGCCATAGCACAACCTTCAAGCCAGATTGATGTATATACCGTAAAAACGACCTTTCAAATTCAGTGGAGAAATCAGATACTTCCATGACAAAGAACTGAAGAAATTCAGCTCTGTAGAATGCTCTGAAGGATCTATGAGAAAGAGAAAATGACCACTAGCAGAGGACACCGATAGAAAGAAGCCTCCAGGCTGGCCAAGCAATTAAACAGGAAAAGACGGGGAACCGACAACAGGTCTTGAAGTCTTACGGAGCCACTCTTCTGGTCACTCCTGCTGGAGAGTGATCCCAACTTGCTCCTTGGTAGCGACGGCGCTCTCTAGAGCTCTTCAGAGCCACAGCTATGCCTAGCACAATGCTCCTAAATAAGGATAATCCAAGATAGGGTTTCAGCATTCCACATTTCAGTATCATATACTTCTCCCAGTAAAAGGAGTGACATTGTCTCAGAAGTGGTCATTTAGGAATGCACATCTTAAGAGCACTAAGTGGACCACCATAACTTTTTTTTTGCTCTGCTGGGCAGCAATCCCAGGGTGCTATACATTCTAGGCAAGAGCTCCACCACTGGGCTATACCTTCAGCCCCATGCAGTCTTTTTTACTAAGAAAAACATAGAAAATGTAAATTTTTAGGCTTTTCTCAAAGGCACTATTTTTTTTACTATGATAGGCACTGTGTTCTACTTATTTTCTAACTTAATAATTATCTTTAGGTAATAGTGCTTTTCTGCACACCTGTGTGTGTTTCTGGATCTGTTAAGGGCATGCCTGGTGGCTTCAGGCACACCGCTTTGTTCTATCCAGTGTGTGACCAGCTCTGGACCTCTGGTTTGTGCCCTGATTTCTTCTGCCCACATGGCCCACCCCCACCTCCTCACTTGGAAAGTGGTGTCCCCTATTCAGTTTGCCAGAGCACCTGCAAGAAGTCCCCACTCAGATAACTGGGCTCATGGACATTCATGCCTTTTCTGGTTTCTGTGCCTTTCCACTAATGGAGCCCTTTGCCCTCAATCTTCGAGTTTGTTTTTGTTTATGTTTGTGTCCAGTCTACCCTGTGAAGCCGTGACTTCTCCCCTGAGCTAGGTCACTTTCTCTCACACTGGCAGAGGGATGGAGATGGAACTGCTTCAAGGGGCCTGGAGTCTCTTTATTCTCCACCAAAGAGTTTTTCTTTCCTGGGTGAGTTTCTTTAAAACTCAAGTTTATAAAATGTAATTTATTTTGATATCTTTAATAGAAACCTCACAGAGCTACTCTAATTATTATAAAACAAATTTTTTTTATCACATTAGCATCATATTAGAAGGACTTCACCAGCTTTTTATTACCTCAAACTCTGAAGGACAAATGTAGACCTAGCACTGAAGTGACAGTCTAGGGCCGGCCAAATAGCTCAGTGGATTAAAGAGCCTGCCAGCAGGTGCAGAGGCCGGAGGTTGATCCCTGGGGCTTGCCTCGCTGGACCCACCTCCAGGGCTCACTGAGACAGCAATTGAAACTGGGCATGGCAGTGCACGCCTGTAATCCCAGCTCTTGGAAGGTTGTAAACAGGCAGATCACTATGAGTGTGATCTAGTAGTGAGACCCTGAACACCCTGTAGAACCTTCCCTAAAATAAAAAAAAAACCCAAAACAAAACAAAACAAAACAAAAAAAAACCAGACTAAAGGAAACGGAACATATATAACAACTAAATGAAGGTGACAATCTGAACAAAGCTACTTCTCAGTGCCACTGCTTACTAATTCCCCAAACTCTTGTTCCCATTTATACATTTATAAAGCTTTTAACAACTGCTTCTTAAGTTTAAAGCATAGATTTTTTTTTTGCCTTTCCTTTTCTCCTTTCTTTGCAAAGTATGTTTCAGCTATAATCTTCTCTACCCCACTAAACATGTAAGACTAACTTTATGTTGATACTTAACATTACTGTGTGTCCAGTGGGTGATGAAACTGAGACTTCCTTAAAGAAAGAGGCAAGCTCATAGTGTTTTCACTAGTGTTGAGGTCTGGGCCAGTATTCTAGTCACCCATGATTTTCCAATGCCTTGTACAATGCCTGGTATTATTAAACACCCAGACCCAAGGCATGCTTATTTTCTTGTAGTAATGATTCGGCAGCAAGTGTGCATTTGTCATCTATCTGTCTATATCTATAACAGTGTTGCCTTTTAGTAGAAAGAGCAGAAATTCCCACAAAGCACATCTTCCCTTTAGCCTGAGGTTGGAGGATGGGATCTCGGTTGGGAGGCAGCCCATCCTAGCCCCTCTATGCTGTGAATTACTTTAAACGCATTTTTAGTATCCTTGGGCACATTAATATTTCCTGCTGCCTGGCTCTGCACAAGCCCACAGGACGCCGAGCATGAGCCGGGATTTGCAGTATTGTGGGCTAGCTCTGCTTTTCCTGTTTGCTGCCTGGCACACTGCCTGGTGGCACCAGGCCAATACTGTATTGCATGCTCAATAAAGAGTTAAGCTAAAGGACAGACATTGAATTATTAGCGAATAGTCCAGCAAGTTGCTCTTAAGGATGTACAGTACTACATTTTTATACTAAAAAGATAATATATACCTTGGCTGTGGTGGTGACTGTAGAAATCTTAACACATGAATTGCAAGGAAACTATTGCAATCAAAAGTGAGTGCGTGGTATATGCACATGCATGAGCGTGCACACACATGCACATACACATACACACACACACATACACACACACACACACACACACACACATACACACAGTTTCAGTTACTCTCATTGCGGGGTCAAATACCTGATACCCAAAATGAAGGAAGAAGAGGTTTATTTAGCTCACAGCCAGTAGAGGTTTCAGTCCATACTCAGCTGGTAGAGCGGCACAGGCAGAGAGCAGCAGTTTAGAGCAGAGAGTAAAAGGAGCAGCAGTAACAATGGCAGCAAAGAGCAAGGCTGCCTCCTTTATGTCGCACCCGGGCTCTCCGTCCCAGCCTGAGTGCAGTACTCACACCCATAATCCCAGTGGACCACGAGCTAATCACAAACCTAGAAGTCCACCCCATGACTGCATGAGGCTTTGGGAGGACAACTAGACACAAACCATAACACATATACACAGACACACACGCAAAGACACAGACAGACAGACAGACAGACAGACACACACACACACACACACACACACAGCAATTGTCGAGAGCATTCATCCCAGAGAAATACAAGCCTTTTTTGTTCTTTTGAGACAGAGTCTGTGTATGTAGTCCAGGCCATCCGTGAATTCACTATGTAGCCCAGGTTGGTCTTTAAACTGTGATCCTTTTGCCTTAACCTCCCACAGTATTGAGATTGTAGGCGTACACTTCCATACCTGCATAGAAACAGAAATTTAATGTTCATGCAAAAGCTTGTAGCCAAATGTTTCAGCAGTTTTATTTGTAATTATCCCAAAGAGGAAATAACTCAAATATACTTCAGTCAATAAATAAACAAACTGTAGTATATCCATATCACGGAATATTCCTCAGCAGTAAAAAAGAACCAAGTGTTGATAGACACAACAAATTGAATGGATCTCAAGGAAATTATGTTAAATGAAAAAGCCAAATAGTGCTCATGGTGGTACATGCCTATAATCCCAGCAGCTGGGAGGCTGAGGCAAGAGAACCATTGTGAATTTGAGACGCAGCTGGGCTACATAGTGAGTTCAAGCCTAGTTTGAACTACAGAGTGAAAGTCTGTCTCAAAAAATCAAAAAAACAAAAAAGCCAACCTCAAAAAGTTATATACTG
The DNA here is from genome assembly GCA_004027915.1 of Capromys pilorides. Classification (NCBI taxonomy): domain Eukaryota; kingdom Metazoa; phylum Chordata; class Mammalia; order Rodentia; family Capromyidae; genus Capromys; species Capromys pilorides. The sequence continues at coordinate 8,077 of PVKN010028136.1, forward strand.
TATGATTCCACTTATATACCACTTTGAAATGACAAAATTACAGAGTTGGAAAGTAGCTGAACAGCTGGCAGGGTTAGAATGGGGTGGACAAGAAGAACTGTGGCTCTAAGGGGTTACACAAGAGCTTTTAGGGTCGAGCCATTGTGTGCCCTGTCTGATGGTAGCCACATGAATCTACGCATGTGTGTTGTACTAGACACGCATGCATACGCACACACACACACACACACACACACACACACATGAACTGTACCCATGTTAGTCTCCTGCTTTTGATACTACACTGTAATTAGGCAAGATGCCATCCTTGAGGGAAACCAGGCAAAGGGCATATGCAATCACTCCGTAGTATTTCTTACAACTAAATGAGCATCTACAATTATCTCAAAATAAAAGACAGCAAAGTAATTTCTCTGAATCTGGGGAAGTTTTAAGTATTAATAAGAAAATATGTGCTGTATATGTTTGAGAAGCTTTATGTACATAAGTCATTAAGTTTATTTTTAAATCTGACAGGGAAGCTTAGTATAAAGCTTTTATAATTCAAACATCACACTAAATTGATATTCTTAACCTTGAATTTATCTTTGAAATTTAGGATTTTATTCATTTCTTTCATTTATTAGAGTCCACTAGCTGTGCTAACAACTTCAGTAAATGTTTCTACTACTTAAGCAATTTTGTGTGAGACGTTGAATGCTGTATTATTCGTGCTGTCTATAAATACTGTTTAAAATTAGATGGCAAAGGCTTTCAATTTACATCCTGCCAACTGTTTTACCACACTTTTTTTCTTGCCTGTTTGCCTGCCATGTTATCCTCTGTAATGAGTGTGTTACAGTAATTGTAGCTGGAAAAATCATCATGGGGGGGGCAGGGAGCTCAAAACCTGCCTTATTTTTAAGTCAGTAAAGCTTCTGCCATTTTTTTGGCCGAGTTACAGCTTCACAGCAAAGTCAAAGAACCAGTAGAGTAAATGCCACGTGGGGAAAGACTCCGCTGAAGCATAAATTAACTGTATTTCATTTTCCCTTAATAAAGAATTTCAGTTTTTCCACAGTTAACTGCATAATCAATTTGCTCCCCTGCTGGTCTGCTAACTTGCTGTTGGCCTTACTTCAATAATATTGAGCCTGGCCTGTAACGAGAGACAGGAGGGGCCAATCTCATGGAGAAGAAATCTACGGTTGGTGGTAGTGGTACAACATATGGCTTCTCCTTCTGGGAACTGAGGGCCTAGGCTGACTTCAAACCCTTGGGCTCAACATATCTTCCTGCCTCAGCCTCCTCAAAAGCTGGGGCTGTAAGCACATGTCACAGTGTCCGACTTTTATCCTCAGAAACCCTATGTGTGCTGTCGAAGACGTCTCTGGCTGTCCAGCTTTCTCTTAAATTGCCTGCCGTGTTCACGGAGCTTTTTTAATCCGTGATTGATTGATTGATTGATTGATTGATTGTATTTTAGAGTAGGGTCTACAGGGTGTTCAGGGTCTCACTACTGGATCGGACTTGTAGTGATCCGCCTGTTTACAGCCTTTCAAGAGCTGGGACAACAGGCGCGCGCCACAGCACCCAGTGTCAATTGCTGTCTCAGCGAGCCCCAGAGGTGGGACCAGCACGGCAGGCGCAGGGACTAAACCCCGAGCACCTGAGCCTGCTTTAATCATATTTCAATGATTGGATGATGCCGGAGTTTGAATCCTGTTGCTTTCCACAGTCAGGCTTCCCAGTGTTTGAGCACCTCGGGAAGGGTTTTATGTTTTATTTTGTTTCACTTTAGAAAAAATCCTTTAACTCTTCAACAAGGTAGAGCTCTATTTGAGAAAATATTTCAAATAAAGTTGCTTGCATGAGTACAACATAAGTTTATATCAAATCCTGCTGTACAATCAGCACTTTAATTGTAAAATTATCCTACTGCAAGGGTTGGAAAAAGCACAGAAAAAATACATTCTATCCTAACTGCTGATTTGGTTCTTCCTGCCCTTCCCATGCCTAGAAATTATACCCTATACTACGGGTTTGTTCACTAACTTACTTGTAATTCTGCTTTTTTCCCTCCAGTTGTCTGGATTACAAGACACAAGTTAAATATACAAGATAAACAAATATTATCTTTAGTCACTGAATCACCAGACAAAAAGCTCTTCAGAGACAGCAGCCTCCACCCTCCACATGGCTATTTCTGCTACTCATTCCTACGGCAGCCCTTCAATTTGAGGACAGCAAATTAGAACCCCACCAAGCCCTCTTTATCAGTTCAGGGCCCAGGGCCTAAGCACTGATTTGTTCACCAGATAGCCTCAGAGTCACATTGTCCCTCAAGGGCCTTCTGCAGAGCTGAGGGAGAGTAGAACTACTGAGCCTCCCTTATAGGTTCTTGTTGAGAAACGCACCCTCTCCCATTCCCAGCAGTGGTTAACACTTTCATTTTCCCTTTGCAATACCTACAGCTCCTTCTGTATAGCTTTGCACTGTGTTTCTCAATGTTCTTGTTTTGGGTCATCATTGCATAATGGTTTTGGGAAAAAGTATGTTTTTGTTTTCTTTCTTAAATCTATTGTTTTCTCCTCTACATTTCTTTTGGGGGCTCAGGGGTAACAGTATTGTGCACAGAGTCTCACACATGCTAGGCAATTATCCTATCACAGAGCTACATTTCTTGCCCCCTTTTTTCCCCTTTAATTTTGCCTTGAAATAGGGTCTCCCCAAATTGCCTACCCTGGCCTTGAACTTTCAATCTTCCTGCATCAGCCTCAAAAGTATCGGGGATGATAGGCCTGTACTACCACATCCAGCCCTAAATCCTTTCTGTTTTCTTCCCTACATTTACTCTTCTTCCCTAAATCTGATTTTTTTTCCCTCCCTGCTTTTCCCCAGGAAGTGTTCTCATTAGCTGATCTATTTATCTGTTTCTCTCAGTTCTTCCATCTGGTAGGATGATCTACTTAAATTGACTTTTCTGAAAGAAATTGCCTTTGTCTGAATTCTATGAGAAGAAGGGGACAATAAGAATTAAAAGAATAAGAAGATATGGCATTCCACAGATCTTTCCCTCTGTAATTGTCAAGGTTTGATGCTCACACTCAATCATGCATGAAATGCAACAAATCATCCATTATTGTCACGTCATTAGGACATAAGTCCCTGGCTGATGAACAATACTGAGTTTCCCAATTTTTTCCCCTAACTTGCTCAAATCAAAAATTCCATTTAATTATCTTAAAACCTGGGCAATATAAGAAATTCAAATACGTTGGAGTGATGATGAGTTTTGTTTTACAGAATCCACAGGAAAATTAATACAAAGTTAATTAAGACTGAATTTCTCTTTGGCAATCATGGAGAGTTATTCTTTGTGGAAAGTGTAACTGGTGGCATATTTACTTGAGGAAAACAACCTCACACATGGTCACTAAAGCAGGATGTTTGGGTGAAAGCTTTCCAGCCCCCTGCCTGTCATTCTACCTCATGATGCAGACCAGAGTAGGAGCACAGCCCTATCTCATCAAAGCCAGAACAGCTGGACTGGGGCAAAAGGCACACTGGAGACAGTTGTTTGACTGCTCTGGGACAAGCCATGACAGGCGCAGGCAATAATTTGAAAGAAAGTTTTCCAAAGTGATTGTGCGCAGAGTTCCCAATTTAGAAAGCACTGGGGATCACATCCAGTGGAATAATGGTGGCCACACCCACTGTGACCAGGCAGATAACCATCCAAGAGATTTATGGTGTGACTCACTGGGAATCCACCAGAAAGATGCTCTCCCAACCCTTCCTTTGAAGCAACTTTTTTTTAGATCTTCTAATCCTTGGTTGAGAGTAGACCTATGTCCCACTTTCCTTTTTCCTTTCAGTGCTTGCTCAGCTGATCACCAGTTCTTTGGTCTTTGATCTTTTACTTCTGTATTCCTGATCCTTGCTCGTCCTTGACAGGCTCATTTTAGTCAAATCTGTCAGCAAGGGGAAGTTGCAGAGACACACTTGTTGTTTCTAACACACATTTTTCTTCATGTTAACAGAGGCTCTGGCAAAAAAGAGGAAAACAGACCAATGCTCAGTTCTTTTTCTTTCATCTTGTCCTCTAGAAAACAAGGTGATCAAGGGAATTCCTGATGAAAGCGAAAAGAAAGTTTTACTGTTCTTTGTAGAACAGGAAGCTGTGGGCATCTTATTTCTGTGAGGAGAGTTGGGCCTCTAAAAGGAGTGACTCTGAATTGTCTTCTGATGGCCCCAAAGTCCTTATTCTTTGAAATGGTGTGGATACACACACACACACGCATCATACACCATTTATATTATATAAGAAAAAATGTAAACGTCTCTTTCTTGTACTCTTACGTACAATTTTTTGGGGGTACACAGAAAACAATGCACTTCATTGCTGTGGTAACCCAACAAGTTAGATTTATTATACATGGAAACATGTCACCTGGCATTTCCTAGATGAAGTCAACATATACATTAACTGCAAATAGAATTCACTAGTTGTGTGGCCTTTTTAAGAAATCTCACCTCTGCCCAAATAATTGCCAGGGGAAGGAAGATGAAAGAGATACATCTTCCCCCACTTATTCTTAATTAATTATTCAACAGGTATGTGTTCACACCTACCAAAGTTTTGGGCCCTGTTAGGGTTTCTATCAGTTAGGTCCCAAGAGTAAACAGATGGCACATCAAGTCAGGATAATCCAGGGGGAATTTATTTGCAAAAGGGATTGATTTCAAAGGTGTGGGTGAAGAGAGATTGTGTAGGAACACAAAACTAGTGTCAGTGAAACTGTTATCACCTCAGGTTGTGGAGGAATAGGAGAGGGAAAAGGCAAGGAAACGCATCTAGTGAAAGAGCCCAGAGGATCAGGGAAAGGTTCCAGGGTGACACCCCTTCTTCCTCCAGGCTACACCCCAAGTTCCATGGGCTGGCCTCAGCCAGATCCTGAAGAGCTCACAGTATGGTGGCTGGATATATTCAGACATCCAGGTTTAGGTGACAAGAAAAGAGGGATCAGAGTGAACAGAAGATCTGGGGTTCTGGTGGGAGACCCTAGCACAGGTTCAGACAGGAAATACAAAAGTTTATTTTTAATCACACTGATTTTCTTAGTAGAAGGTAAGACTTGCTGGGAATGGTTGAGGATGCCTATAGTTCTGGCACGATAGAAAGCAAGAGATTCCCAAACTTGAGCCCATCTATGAGACTTAGTGAAATTGTGTAGCAAAATAAAAAATAAGAAGGACTAGGGATATAACTCAGTG
>PVKN010028137.1:0-13324 GCA_004027915.1 Capromys pilorides
ATCATTTACTTGACAGAGAGTACAGCAGTAACTGAAACTACATTAGAAGCAACACAAATCTAAAAAACAAGAATGACAGGCATTCCAAGCATAATTTTAGTATTACCCACTGCTATCCTCAGTGTGAAGAATATTTTGGTGGTTCTTAGGACCATTATCTAATACATCCTGTATATTAGTGCATTGTTTGCTCCTGCCATGTTTCCTATCTTTTCTGTTTGCAGTCACTTCATTGTTTGATGCTTAAGTCCTTGGTTTCCATTCAGCTGTGTTACGCCTTTCCATTTTTATTTCTTCTTTTGAGTTCTTACACTAGGGAGACTATACGATATTTACATATGTAGGTCTGGTTTATTTCACTTATATGTTCAAGATATATCCACTTATATATGAAGTCTTCTAGTTTATTGTTATTTATAGCTGAGTAATATTCCATTGCATAAAAATACCACATCTTTTTCAACCAATCTTCGGATGATGGCCATTTTGGTTGTTTCCAAGATTTAGTTATCACTAATTGTGCTGCTATGAACATAGGTGCACAGATATCACTATGATATGATGTTTTCAGTTCTTCTGGGAAAATTCCCAGTAGGGGGATAGCTGGATTGAATGAGATTTCCAGTTCTAGTTTTTTAAGGCGTCTCCACACTGCTTTCCATAATAGTTGCACCAGTCTGCATTCCCACCAGCAATGGAGAAGAGTACATTATATTTAAATTGAGGCATTTCTTTAAATGTAATTTAGGACTATAATCATTAAGTGGATCAGCAGTTGAAATTGTGCCCTGTTGTCATTTCTGTTTTTTAGAGTCAATTTATCTTTGTGTGTATATTTGCATTTTGTTAATTAACCACCCTTCGCTTTGTCACACTGTAGGTGGCATCTTGGCTAACAAACAGAACTGCTTTGATGACTTCCAGTGTGCTGCTGAGTACCTGATCAGGGAAGGTTACACGTCTCCCAGGAGGCTGACTATTAACGGAGGTTCAAACGGAGGCCTCCTAGTGGGTGAGAAGGGTGTCTGACTCATTGTGTTTTCTAGTTGACCTCGGTGGGGTTTCAGGAACTTTCCACAGCCAGCTCCAGTGTACAGAGGGAGCAAAGCAAAACCCAGCAGGTGTGGTGGCATGTGCCTCTAAGCCCATCTGCTCCAGGAGGCTCAGGCAGGAGGACTGAAAGTTCAAAACCAATCCAGGCAACCTAGCAAGACCCTGCCTGAGGTGAGGGGGTGGGGGAGCGTAGACAATCTATTTCCCTTTGGGTCCTGGTAAATCACATGGAAAAAGATAGCAGAGCCCATGTCATATTGAATTAATGCATGAGTTCCACAACCTGCTCTGAGCTCTTCTTCCCCAACAGACGGGTCCACAAGTTTGTAGGGTTCAGCCAGCACCGGGTCAAGTCTGAGACAAGTTGTGTTACTCAGAGAAGTTCTGCTACTTGTGAGACAAGTTCTGTTACCTAGGATTTGTAAGATGTGATCTTCACAGTATATTTATTAGATACCTGTGCTGTGTGATGCTAAATGCTGAGGATACTGAGGTAAATTTGAGGGGGAATATTGGGTAAACACAAAGATAATGCTAATGAAGTAGTTAGCAGTAGGTCGTGTGAATGCTTTCCACTTGCTGAGCATCTGGGGTCCCGGAGCCCTTGTGTACCCAGCTTTGTGAGAGGGATGCATCCTGTACATATCTGCATTTGAGAGAGGAGACAGGTTAAATTCCTTTCCAGGGCCACAGAGCTGGAAAATTATGTTGCCGGGGTTTAAGCCTAGCACTGTGATTCTGGGTTCTTTTAACTTCTGTGTGGCACTATCTTTATGTAAGGTTTTCTAATTCTCAGTGGTTAATGAAATCTTACTTTCTCTCAATAGCACACTGTAATGATTATGTGTGGCAGACCCGGACCTTGCTTGCTGGGTCCTGCACCCACTGGCACTTAGGATGTATTGGAGCATAGCACATGTGCAAACACATTGTCCTTTCTCATTGCTGGAACAAAATTCCTGACACCCTCAAGCTGAAGTTAGAGGAAAGGTTTGTCTTGGCTTCTGTGCTAGTGGAATGTAGGCAGCGACCACAAGCCAAGGCCCTGAGGCTCGGGCAGGCTGTTCAGGTGAGAGTCAGGCAGAGGGTCTCGTCCTGGGTGAGCTGAGAGCTCAGGAGCGCTGGGGGCTCACCAGGTAAGCCTCACGCCTTGCCCAGAGGGCTTACTGTGCTGTGTGGAGCAAGAAGCCTTCAGACCAGCAGGAACAAAGAGCAGTCAGGAGGACGTTGGGACTTGGACCTGAGACATAGCACTAGAAGTAGGTAGACGAGGTCAAACTGACTGCATTTTGAAATTGAACGAAGTGAATTTGCATAAGGATTTTATATGAAATATGCAAAGAAAAAAGGACATTACAGGTGCCATCTGATTTCAGGAATGAGGAACTATGTTGCAGTGCCCTGACTCAATAATTCTATTATGTCCTGGGGGTATTATATTCAGAATTGGTTCATGCCTGCTTTTGTTCATACACAGTGGTTTGAACCCAGGAACTTGGGCATGCTGCATGTGTTCTGCTGAGCTGCATCCCTAGCCCAGGTTTATGCCAAGTCCCTTAAGGGAACCCACTGAGATGGGGTTCCCCCCTCAAGATGTTGGGATGCTTACTTTAGAAGTGCAGGTTCCTCATTCTCCTGTCCCTAAGTGAGAAAATCAGAGTTTCCAAGATTAAGATCAGGATTCAGTAACTTGAAGTGTAAACAGGAGCGGGACTGTGGTTTTGGGTCAAAGGCAGGAAAAGTCCAGATCCTTTGACTTGCTTTTGGCTGTGCCAACTTTGAAGCCAATTCCTCCCAACGCCTCCCTGACCACTTTATATTGCAGTAGACTCCCCAATCCCTCACCTTAATAGCACCTAAATGATGCCAGCAGCAGCAGCTCCATGCTTTGTGTGGTGGTCTGCTCACTTCTTTGTCTTCCCCACTGAGTTCACTTTCATTCACTAATAGATGCCCCAGCCTACTGCTAGGTCCATGGCAAATAGTCATTGTTCATCGAATGACCAGGAGGATTCAGGTGTACTAATAAGTATATAAGAACAGGACAGTAAGACATGATGACAATATTGGTTAAAACTCTGAATGGCGTTTCAGACCTGGTTTATCTCTGGCTTCTTCTGAGGTCCTGAACAAGTCCCCATCATCTGTGAAAGAAAGTGGGATGGGAGAAGGGGCCACAGGTTCTCCAGAAGGTCCTGGAGCATTTGCAGTATCACTCCCTTGTTGAGAATCACTCTGGAGAGTAGAGCTCTACTGCTGGCAGGTCCCACCTCCCACCTTTAGACACATTGGAAGCCAGGGCTGGGGCTGGGAAAGTATGTGTTCTTTTCTGTTTATTTAATGTTTAACAACAGGCTGCCTCTCTTTTCTATCCTTGTTTTTAGCTGCTTGTGCAAATCAGCGTCCTGACCTCTTTGGCTGTGTTATTGCCCAAGTTGGAGTTATGGACATGCTGAAGTTCCATAAGTACACCATCGGTCATGCCTGGACCACCGATTACGGGTGCTCAGACAGCAAGCAACACTTTGAATGGCTTGTCAAGTACGTTTTCATTCGTATTGACGTATATATGTTGTTAGTGATTTGCTATCATAATATGGAGCATAGTACAATTAATCTTTGATGTTTTCCCCTCCTTTGGTATCTTTTATTGGCATATAATTTACCACAGAAGAAAAGGTGGGAAGACCTACCTGTCTTGTTCTGATTCTGTTACAAACCACAGCAGGACAGCCAGAGTTATAAAGATGGCCTTCTAGGCTTGCTGTCCTTGGTTTCCTAGGTAAACGCCACCCCAGGCTATGCTGTGAATGGGCTTTGCAGATGGAGCTGGGCACCCTACATGTAAGACCAACTCCTGACTGAGGGCCACAGGGGAAAAAAGATCTTAGTCCTCTAGGGTACCTACCAGTGAATTCTGCCTGCAGCCTGTGTGTGCATTTTTTTCTCTACTAGAGTTTTCCAGTAAGCTCCCAGCTGACAGCACCTTGATTTTAGCCTTGAGAGACCCAGAGAAGAGAACCCAGATAAGCCAGATCAGAATGCTGATGTCTAGTATTATGTGCTAAATTGGTAGCCATCTGTTATTATAGCAATCAAAAATGAATGTAAAAAAGGTGTTGACTTCTAAGTCAACAAATAAGGAAATCAAAAAGAAGACTGTAATTTCCCTTGTTCGTGTCCTTTTGACCACTTTGGTGATAACAGTGACAAGCATTAAAATACTCTTTTTATTCTTCCTATGCATAAGAGGTTTTGAATTATCTTCCATATTTAGGAGTAACCTCAGACTGGCACAAGGAGCTTGTCTTCCATCCCAGTCTTCTCAAATAAACTATGTATTTTGATAAAAATACTTAGTCAAGCTTTTAATTTTGCTGTTGTGGCCCATTCTGTTAGAAATGCTGTTAAAATGACTGAGTTTTTAAGTTAAATACTTAGAAACTACCAAATCCTCTAAGGGGGATAAAAAGTTCACTCTAAAAGCTGTTCCTTCTGAGTGATTCAATAGCCTCAATGTCACACACAGGGAAAGCTGCATAGCCAGAGATGCTGCTCATCATGGCGGGAGCCTTTTAGAGCTTTCCGTGATAGCAGCCCTCTGTAGCTTGTGTGCTATGGATTTGCCACCACAGTGTAAAGTTAACTTAGAAAAGTGTCCCCCAGGAGATGAAGTCCTACCTAAACTCTTTTGAAATTTTTGAGTTAATTGTATATTGAAGATAACAATACTACACAAACCTAGTACTTCTGAAATTTGAAACTAAAAAAGTTCAAAATATTTTTCCCTCTGATAACCCTGTTTCAGACTGTAGTTCTCTAATCCCATCTCCCAGGCTGTATTTTTCCTTTGACCTGCTGCTAGTAAACAAGCTCAGAACCCAGGCTGTTAGCCATTCTGGGAACTCCTGGGTACAGCCCCCAATCCCCAACCAGAATATTGAAAGATGTTTCTTCACATAAGATTGGGACCTAGTCCAGGAATGGCTGGGATCCACTAAGCCCAACAGGTTGTTCCTTCCCCCAAATAACTCCACATCTTTAATGTTGCCTGTGAATCTCCAAGTGGAGCATTTTAGTAGCGTTTGTCTCACCTCTTTCTGCGTAGAAGCAGCCCTTCTGTGGAGATGGGATTGGTCACAAAACAGATCCATCAGTGTCCACCATCCTGTGCTTCAGGAAAGCAAACCTCAAAATGTTTTAGCTCCACTTTGGTGAACTGAGCAAAATGTACAGTTTTCATTGTCTACCCTAAGAAATAAGATTCTACTAAAACAGTTATATTTGTTAATGTTAAACACTTTAGAAAACATGACACTTGGACTGGCGAGATAGCTCAGCAGACTAAAGTGCCTGCTTAGGCAAGCTTAGGCAAGCATGGGAACCCCGATTTGATCCTTGGCACCACATGCCATGCCAGACCCATCCCCAGGGCAGGCTGAGCCAGCTGGGAGTGGTGGCGCATGCCTGTAATCCCAATGCTGGGGAGGCTAAAAACAGGAGGATCACTATGAGTCTGAGCTGTGTAGTGAGACCTGTGCCAAATACATTAAAAAAGAAAAGAAAACGTGACACATGTTGGTTAAAGTGAAAAGAAAAAGAATCTAGCTCCTTATCTCATTTAACTAGTATTAATCACCATTGAAGTTAGTGGTGCTTGTTTTTCAAGCCCTTTTTCCAGACTTTACATTGGGAATTTACTGAGTGCTTCAAGGGGTGGCATTTCCACTAGCATTTTCTTCATTGGTCAGAAACTTCCTTTTGCTGGGCTGTGGGAGGCTGCCATCCCTCGCGCACTCTAGGCCCAGAGACAACACATGCTTCCTGAGATCACAAAGCTTGGAACAAAGGCCGTTACATAGTGAGAGGGCAGAAGGGTGCAGTACACCCAGAGTTTCCATCTGTTCAATGAAAGACAAGTAGATAACCACACTGGGTAATCAGTCGTCACTGCACTGTGAAGCGGTGTGGAATGCGTGTGCTTGGGTTGTTACAGTGAGCTGGTGAAGCTGACTCTGCACCCTGCCAGCCCCTAACCCCTACCGAGCAGCTCTGGTTTGACCCCCAGCCTCACCAAAGTGCCTTTGCCTCATAGATACTCTCCCCTGCATAACGTGAAGCTGCCAGAGGCGGATGGCATCCAGTATCCGTCCATGCTGCTCCTCACTGCTGACCACGATGACCGCGTGGTCCCGCTCCATTCCCTGAAGTTCATTGCCACTCTCCAGTACACCTTGGGCCGCAGCCAGAAGCAAAGCAACCCCCTGCTCATCCACGTGGACACTAAGGCGGGCCACGGGGCAGGGAAGCCCACTGCCAAAGTGATAGAGGAAGTCTCAGACATGTTTGCGTTCATCGCGCGGTGCCTAAACATCAGCTGGATTCCATAAACGGAGACTGCTGCTCTGTCCTGCCAGCCACTCAGCACCTCAAGGGCTTCCTTACCATCCTGACCGAGAAATCATGGGGTACATCACTCCCCCACAGCAGCACTGTCCCCGCACTCAGACAACAGTGGAGCAGAACTGCGCCGTGGGAATTCTTTTTTAGTCTTCTCCTTTTTAGCAAGCCCTTGGCATTTCTTTTTCCACCCTATCCAGGCACATACAGTATTTTAAAAAGAAAAGAAAAAAAGGCATGCGTGGTTAAATAGCTCAGTGAGCACACTCATGTTGTGAATACTTCATTGCTGAATTAAGGGTCATAGTTGGCTATACTCTTACTACAGCAACTCAGCGGAATTGCTTCTATATCCATAACCTGTATATCCTTAATAAATGTGAGAACTGTTCTCATGCAAGAGACTTCATTGCAATACTAATAAATGCTATTTAAGAACGAGAGACGGGAGATTATATTTTTGGTTCCTTTGATTGAAGGGCATCCCTTGAGGGGCAGCTGACTTTGAGAGTAGAACCTTTCGCCTATGCACAGCAAGCTCATTTCCAAACAGTTGATCACAGAATGTTAGTACTGACAAGAAGTGGAGTTCATCCGTACCCGCTCCCATGTTTGGGGGTAAAGGGATTAGAAGAGGTTGGCTGTCTCAGCCATCCTCTGCTCAGTCAGGGAACGGCTTGAGCTGAAGCTCTTCTGATTGGCATGCCTCCTTTCACAAGTCTGTGGACTGGAGAACTCAGGTTGTGCACCTGTTTGACTGTATTGATTTGGTTGCAGAGTCCTCCTGGGAATCAGAGCGCCTACGGCATGAAAGTGAAAGGTCATATGAGTAAGATATCCACACAGCACAGTTACCCAAGCCTATGTGGCAGTCAGAAATTTCTGCTTTTCCCAAGGTTTCTTACCTACAAACCACTCCTTGGAGATAGAAGTAATCATACTTGAAAGGGAGAAAACAAAGCTTTAGTTCTTCCCATTTCCCAAGTGTAAATAGGAAACATACCATTCCTCAAAACATCCATAGAAGTTTTTTCAACACACATACATGAACATCTTAAAATAACTGTTCCTTTGGATATCAGTTTGGGACATGTCAATCTAAATTAGAAGTTTATAATTTATCTTGCCTTATCAGATGTGATTGAAAACAATTATTTTGTATGAAGTGTCTATATATAATAACTTAAAAGATTTTTTCAGTAACTTCTACGTTTGTAGCTGGTCCCTGTTGCCCAAATCTTACACGTAAGTGCTTTTCTGGAAGCACTCTCTGAGGCTGAGGATGTAATTCAGTGGCACAGTGCCTGTCTGGCAAGTGCAAGGTCCTGAGTTTGAATCCTGGTACCCAAAAAGAAAAGACACACCAGAGCCTGGGGTATATCTGAGTGGTGCAGTGCTTACTGAACACATACAAGGCCTTGAGTTCAACCCCAACACCGCAAAACAAAATTTAAGCACACAGTTTTCTGTCAGGTGTCACTATATTCCAAGCACAACAGAAAGGTGGATACAGTTTGGTTTTTCTCTTCTAAAATCACATTTTTCTCTTACTGCATGTTTAAATAAGTACCATACATAGCGCAGCTATCATTGGACATCTGACTCACTGGAACTTTGCAGGAGGACACCCCGAGCCAGCAGTTCATGCTAAGACTGGTTACCAGGAGCATGGCAGAAAAAAAGGCAAATGCATTTGCCCAGGGAAGACGAGAGCAGCTCTTTCTTACATTGGGTACATTTTCAAGCTTCCAAAGAACCCTGATATTTTCTCATTGAGATATCTTAATAGCAGAAAGTAGAGGCACCATGGGTAATGTGAGCCCAGGGAAGCCCTGAAGTGCGGCTCCAGTCCCACCTCTATCATTTGGTAGCTAGTGATGATACAGAATCAACAAAAAAGTGTGTTGGTGAGTGCCAAGCACGTAATTGGCCTCCGATGCTGCGTTCTCCTCTAACCTAATTTCTGTCTCGGTTTTAATGGGGAAACTCCTGCCACAAACTAAAATTATATTTTTGAATGTTGGAAGTAAGACATGGGCTGTGTCATGATTGATTTTGTCATCTCAAGTGGCTTGAGTGACACCTAGGAGCTTAGGAGAGCACTTGTGGGTGTGTCTGGTGGGTCATGGGGACATGGCCTTGGCTGTACCTGGCCTCTGGCTCTGTTTCCTGAATAGCACAAGTCTAATGGTGTCTACCGTGATGTTTGCTACCTTGGAGCCAGTCAGCCCTGGACTCGGACCTCTGGCACTGAGCCTGAAGGTAACCTTTCTTCAGGTTGTGTGGTCAGGTATTTCATCCTAGCAACGAGAAAGCTGATCTAAGCAGGCCCTTCTCCGGAACCTCAGGCCTTCTCCATTTGCTGCCAGCTTTGTCTCCTGTTGTGCCTGCTGCACAAGTGATCTATCTTCTTGGCACAAGGCCTTGGGAATGCACCACACAGCATGTCTCCTTAGTAAGAAAAATTGTATTTATGAAGCTCAGTGTTTTAAACCTAGAGTGCTATAAAATTCCGCAATTACGCATGCTTCTTAATACCTGAACAAAGTTTAAGCACCTCTACACAAATGTTGCTACTCATGTAAAAAGGTTAAATTTTCAAATAAGGAATGCTGTTCCCAATCTCCACATTTTCCAGACTCTTGGCAACCTTGGAGCGTTCCGCAGGGCAGAACACATACCTCGTTCCCAGAAGGGGTGGTAAAGATCCACACAGATGGTTTAGGCTGTGGTTGGGGGTCCCAGGGATCTGTAAAGAACGAAGATCAGATTGTCAGTGTGCCCCAACCAGTGGCCTGAGGACAGAGGCTACATACTGAACAATATTTTGCCAGACTGCATCCTTTCCTATTGTAAGGGCTGAAGGTAGAGAAGGAAAAGCCAGGCTACCTCAGATGGACACTGCAAATGAAGGAGACAGGTGACAAATTCATTTGCTGAGTGTTTATCTTGTGCCATTGTTTTAAGCATGGTATATGGGTATGAATAGTTGTCCTCACATAACCTTAGAAATGTGTGACCCTGGTGTCCCTAGCCTGGAAGAGGTCAGGCAGGGCAGTGGCCCTAGCAGTTTGACCCTGAAAACTTGTGCTATTGTTTGTGTTCCCTAACATTTCTAGGCTGTAATCCTCCTCCTTGAAATAATGGCATTGTGAGTGGGGAGTGTTTCGGCCATGCGTGGAGAGTGAGTTCCGAAAGACCCTCAACACTTTCTACACGTGAGGGTGTCACAGGAGAGGTGTGGTGCCTCACCCAGAACGTTGGCCCTCATCAATCTGTTGGCAGCTGCATTGCACACTTTTCAGCCTCCAGAATAGTCATAAATAAATTTATCCTGTGCCTAGGCCACCAGTGGATGGTGTCACAGTGGCCCAAGCTCAGGACATTTACTCACTAGTCTACTAAGATAATAAATAGAAAATCCAGTTTCAGCAATGAAGAGGTGTGAATAAAGATAAAGCAGAGCAAGTGAACACTTGTGACAGGGACACTGTCAGCCAAGGAGGTCAGAGAGTGTCTCCAAGGAAGCGACTCTTGAACCAAGGCCCCAGCAGAATGAGGGGGCACATGAGCAAAGCTGAGGAGGTCCCAGAGGCTGGAGTAACAGGCAAAGCCAGAGGGACAAGGCCAGGTCCCTGGAGGAGGGACAACCTAGATAGTGGCTCAGCCCAGGAAATACCACTGAGGCAGGAGGGAGGGAGGGAGGCGCTGCCTCAAATGTGGCTGGTCCTACAACCATGAATGAGTTTCAGACATGTGGCAGCTGGAACTCCATGTTTACTGAAAAAACATCCAAGTGAAGGAAACCAGACAAAATGCCCCTGGGAAGTAAAATGTCCAGGAAAAGCAATTTTCCAAAACAGATTGTAGATTAATGGCACATGGAGTCGGGGGGATTGGGGCCAGCAGGAAGAGAAATGGTGATGAAGTAACTGAGGATAAAGGATCTTAGGTGGAGAAAATATCCCAAAACTGGATTAAGGTGACGGACTGTAACAACCTTGTGAATTTGCAGTTGACTTACACTCTTGCAATCAGGGTAACTTTCATAGTTCGAAGGTTATACTTCAATGACGTTGCCAAGCCATTAGTGAAATAAAGAAAACAGCAATAAAATCTGCGCAAGCATCCTCCAGGAATAGCCACCCAGAGTCTCCCAGCATCAAGTGAGAAAGGCAGGTGACAGGGACAACAGAGATAAAAGCCCGGCTATCAGGGCTTGGGCATGGAGGACAGGTTATTTTAAGTAGCAGTCCTTAAGCCAGAGCTCGCATCTCTGGGCAAAGCTGTCCCTCTGCCCTTCCAGTAAGTAGTTTGCCCTGGCTGGCTGACCCCTGTCCCAAGAATGTGCCCTGTGTCCACTTGAGTTCATGCGCTCCTGAGCCAGGGCCTCTGCAGACACAGTCAGGCCGGCGGGACAAAATCCAGTAAGGAGAGGCGGGGGCAGGCAAGCTGCACGTACTGCTGGGCGCAGGACAAAGCTCTTGTCTCACTTACTAAGTGACAGAGAATGTCTGTGTAGCCATTTGTGGATGTTATTAAAACCAAATAACCCTAGGAATTATAAATAAAATAGCTTAAAGGTAATGTGTGATTTGGGAAGGTTTTTACATGTGGTTGATAATGAAAATATACTGTCTTCTAGTTTCAAAGTACTAAAATGTCATAGGTGTGGGTTTAGGGGTGACTGGATCTAGAGTGAGTGATGCTGGAATTAAGTGTACAGTGCTGGGGTTAAGGCTGTCCCACTCGGTGTGAGGGCTATCCTTCCCTTCTGGGTGGGATATAAGGGACAGAAAGAGGTCGCTTAGCTTCACTGCTAGCTCACCACTTCACTGCTTGGCTGCCTTCTGCCCACCCTGAACTGTTTCTCCCCTAAAGTGCCCCTTTTCCATGCCAACCTGCCTCAGAGCCAGTCAGTTATGGACTAAAACCTCTACAAACTGTGAGCCTGAATAAACGTTTCCTCTGCTCACCGAGTGCTGGATGTTTTGCCTCAGCAATGAGAAGAAAATTAACTACGACAACGCAGGTAACACCGCACTACTTCCCCCAGGATCTTCAGATGATGGTTAGCAACTAGCACTTTGCCCCAGGGAGGGGTCCCTGTAGCCTCATTCCCTATAAGGGGAGGATCCAGACCACCCCATTCTCACTGTTCTGGTCCTGCTACAGAGTATAAAAGTCCTTCTGATTTATCCAAGACAGTTAGAAAACTCAAATGTCAGCTGGTAACTAAACTTCAGAGCTGATTTTCCTATTTCCTGGTGAATAGCTGGGTTATGTGCTGTGATCGCTCTTGGGTGAAGTATGGTAGGGATAAGGTTCACGTGGTAAGGAAGAGGCAGAGTAGGGAAGTAGGTGTGAAAAGGTAGGATTCCAGAACGGAATTAGGGACCAGATACTCCCCACTTCTCACTCCTGCTGTCGTCCTCAGCCTCGGAGTGCCTTTCATGGCCTTGCCTGTCACTTCGGAGACTACCCCAGCAACCACGTGACATCAGTAGCCTTCCTTGACAGCTCTGCTCAAGGTGGGAAAGATTTTGTAGCCTGAACCAGTTTTAACTAGTGGGGAAAGAAAATGATTAGGCACAGAGGTAATTCGCAGGTATACTAGCCACATTATGTATATAATGCTTCATGCGCCTGACTTTTTTTTAGTCTCAGAAGCTACATGTTTTTACAAAAAGTATCATTTTCCAATATGTCTTAAGTTGTTGAAATGTGAATTGTTAGTTGTAATTTTTTAATTTCATAATTAAGAGTAAGAAAATGGCTCCAAGATTTGAGGAATATCCACATACCATGCCTTTATCTCGATTTCCCCATTGTTGACTTCTCCACTCATTTTCTTAGTGTACAGTTAAAATCCTAGGAAGATATATATATATATATATATATATATATATATATATATATATATTGCACTAAGTTATGGTTCAGATCTAAAGTGTCCCCCACAAATCTCATGTTTGGAGGTTGGATCTGGTTGGAAGGGACAGCTCATTGGAGCATTAGGTGGATTGTCCCCCATTTCTCTGTTTTGAGCTCTGCTTCCCCACCACCCTGTGGTAAAGTGCTCCTCCATCATGTCTCTGTCACTGATTTTGCTGTGGAGTCAGCTCAACCAGAGGCTGATCCGATTGACACTGTGAGCCAAAGTAAATCTCTTCTGCAGGTTTAAGGCATTATGTCCCAGAGACTGACAACCTCACATCTGATTACATTCTCTCAGTATTCTCCCTGGCTGTCCTCTTTCCACTCCAGGAACCTAGATTGCACTTAACATTCGTATCTTTTTAGTCCGCTTTAATCTATAACTGTGCTGTTTTCCTTGTCTTTTAATGACAATGATACCTTTGAAGAAGATGTATCAGGTATTTTCTAGAACATCCCTCATTTTGAGTTTTTCAGTGTTTCTTATAACTAGATTGAAGTTCTGCATTTTTGCAATACAAGACCCCAGATGTCAGGCCATGCTTTTCCCAGGGCATCTTACAGAGAACACATGGTATGGACAACTTACATTCCTGGGGACATGGATTTAGATCACGTAAGGTGGCATCTTCCCACCACCCTCACTATAAAGTTATTACTTTTCCCTCATGAAGATTACCTTGTACTTTTATGATAGGTACAAGAGATGATCCAAATATGATCAATGAATATATAAACTTTTAAAATTCCTTACAGTAAAACACACATTGCCATTAATCCCCCTCAACAAAATTCTCCTCACCTCAACCTACTTATCCATCATCCTTGCCACTTTCTGAAAGAATTCTTAAAATGCTCTTTTGAAGAGTCTTTAGGAGGTACAACCAAAAATCAGTGACTGCTACTGCTAGGTGACATCCAAAAGAAAGGCTAT
>PVKN010028138.1:0-13325 GCA_004027915.1 Capromys pilorides
TGGAATGAAAAAAATATCAGTAATGTAAAAAATATCAAGAAAATAAAATCTGGAGCTTGCCTTCATTCATTGGAAGGCAGAACTCTGTGTGTGTATGTGTGTGTGTGTGCACACATGTAGTAAAAGCAGTTAATAACTGAAAATTCAGTGAAATCGGTGATAAAGAATATAA
This sequence comes from Capromys pilorides, assembly GCA_004027915.1. Classification (NCBI taxonomy): domain Eukaryota; kingdom Metazoa; phylum Chordata; class Mammalia; order Rodentia; family Capromyidae; genus Capromys; species Capromys pilorides. Next base: position 173 of record PVKN010028138.1, read on the forward strand.
AAACATTACAATCATATTATTAGAAGTAGAATAACAAGTTTGAAGCCTCAACTGAAAGTAATAAGTACAGAAATAATGCAAGGCATATAATATAGAAATATGTAGAGGTGAGTACACAAGTGTGGATTCCCAGATGACCTAAACACGCAGCCTTAATTTTATCATCTGTGAAATGCAGAAGAGGACAGTTCTGACCTCAGAGGATTCCTCCGAAGATTAAATACACCACAGCATTTCAAGTACTTAGTGCTGTGAGTGCTTGCCATGTAATAATGTCTAATATATAGTAGAGACTAAAATAAAAATAGATGACGCATGACTGAAACAAACATTTGAGGGAATATAAGGGAGTTGTTGTGGATGTTTACATTGTTTGCATGGGAGGGTCTGCTTTGCGTAGTGACAACCCAGAAGTTCAGGAATTTTGCAAGCTAAAATAACAACGAAGGGCCAGCGAGATGGCTCAGTGATCTAATGAGCCTGCTTAGGCAAGCTTAGGCAAACGGAGCGACCACGGTTTGATCCTCGGCACCACATGCTGTGCCAGCCCCACCCCCAGGGCAGGCTGAGTCAGCCATAATATAAATGAATGAATGAATGAATAAATAAATAAATAAATAAAAGCAATGAATATGGAGCTGGGAGAAGAAAGATGCAGTCATGTTTGGCCAATGACAAAGGCTATGGTAGGAGAAGCTAAGAGATAGGAATTCTAGAAAATAATGAGTGTATAAAGTGGCCAGAAGTGAAGCTTTCTGGGTAGAGCCGAACAAAGGACGCATAAGAGTGGATTCCTCAGGGAGGTCAAAGAAAAGATAATGAAATGAGGTCTGCATGGGGCGGCCAAGGCCATGTCTAGGTCTGGAGAGACAAAATATGTACTTGTATCTGGGATAGTACAGACACAAAGGAGGCAAGGTGGCCCTGTGTCTCTTGATCACATGAGCAAATCCACCTGAAAGGTCTCCCGTGTTTCTCCCTGATGCATTCTGCAACCCTGAGGTCACAGCCTATCTTTCATAGAGGAAAGTACTTGCATACCGCTGACAGAGTGAAACAGCAAAACTCTAGGCTGGCAGCAACCAGAGAGGGAGCCGCACTGTTACTGTCTGATTTCAAAAAAACACAGATCACTGCTTATTTATTCATGCATTATGTAAACTCTTGAGACATTGCAATGGTTGTCACCTCAGAAAGCATGGCAGGAGGAGGGAACAATGTTTGGGTTCCTTCTCCTAGGATCTACATCAGAGGAAGGAAAAGGCGAGAAGCACTGCATGGTAGTAACTCAATGCCACAGGTGTCTGTTGGTATAAACAGCCATGTCTTGACTGCCAGCTCAGGAGTTCAGGTGGAGATGGAGAAAGAAACGTTCAGAGGACAGAATCAGAAATATGAATGGTGGACAGGACTGTATCGAAATATATTGTCATCAGACTTCAATAATCCAATATTTTCTCTAGAAGAATAAAATGTTTTAGAAGACTACTGCACACTGTCTGAAGTTTCACTCTCTCAATTTGCTTTACCAGAATATTTGAATGTTGTCCCTAAATATATACAATGCATACATAAGGCCATCTTACATAGCACCATAGCACCATGATTATCATTTTCTCAGTAATTATGGTCATTGTAATAAACATTACTTTTGGTGCTAAAATATGGTCTGCAGAAGAGAGCTCATTCCAATGGCATCACACACATTGTTTTTTTATCTTAAGCAGTGACCACATTTATGGCATTAGAATAGGAATGGGTCATTTTGTTAAGGCAAAAGCTGGTTAGTGGAGGTCGCAGCCTCCAGCTCCCTCCTCCACATTTGCTTAGTGCCAGCTCTTAGAATCCTCACCTCTGTGTGCTCAGGGCAAACGAACCCGAAGTCTAAGAAGAATGTATTGCTGTACTGTGGCTCACAAATTAAGTGAATCTGAACAGTGTTTGCCATCCCAAGTCCTCCTATAGGATTTTTCTTAAAAAAACGTCTGTGACTAAGTAGATACTGTGCATCTCCTCATGCAAAAAAATGAGAATGACAACAGCATGTGTAAGACTTATCTAAAACTTCTGGGGAAGTCAGCGTGAGCAGTGGTGAAGCAGCAGCTTTCTAATTGCTGCCCAGCACTCAGTGAATCCAGCAGCAGCATTCTTATACATGAAGTCTCTCTCCTCTGCACGCAGTAGCTGGGGATTAACAGAGCTGGTTGCCTACAGCATTGAGCAAGCACGTACAGCATTACCATCTAGTTTGCTTGCAAAAATGCATGCCTTGCCTCTCAAATTAATGACGAACCATAAGGAGAAAGACATTTGTCTGTTTAACTTTCAGCACTAAAGATTTTGGACCAGTCCCATTAGTACTGCCTCGTAGAACCTTAGCCCTGTTTCCAGAATGAACCAGGCAAACACGGAATTGCAGATAAGCATTTCCTGTTTATTTAATATTATAGTATGCATAATTACAAAAACTACTTTAAGTTTGCTTTCTTTTTGTTTTATGTCAGTACTATAAAGCAAATTACGAATCCTTCCTCAGATTTTATAACAAGAAAGAGCTTGCTGAAGCAAGTGGGTGTAGTGTGGGACTGACCATTGTTCCACATGGTCTCTAACCTTCTAGTCAGTTTGAGTTCAGGTTTGTCTTCTGACATCCCCATCAACATTTCCTTTATGGCTTGTGGTTTAAAAAGATTCTTTTTTTCATGTACTTTGAAGCTTTCCCCAGAAATAATCAGCGATTATGTAACTCCTTTTTACTTAATTTAGATTTAAAACCACAAAAACAAATGGCAGCCCCCAACTGTAGCAGCAAAGAAGCTATGCAGGAAGGTGCTGAAATGCATTCATTCTTTCCCACTTAATTCTTAGTCATGCTGAAAATCAGTGGTAGACCAGATGTACACTCCGATGCCATGGGTTTCTACACAGACGAACCCAGACTGGTTGCGTTAGTCAGAGATGCAGATCAGATCTCTTACCTTAGGTCCATGTCACCATCCACCCAATAGGCGAGGATATTGGAGGACGTTCCTCCGGGACAGCAGCCCATAATGATCACCACCACAGACTGGACGGGGCGGATGCCGAATATCAGTGACAGGAGGAAGCCCAGGAGGGGCATGATTCCAAACTGACAGAGGAAACCAATAATGATGCCCCAAGGCCGCATTATGTGATTTAGGAATTTCTTGAGTTCCACATTACAGCCCATAGAGAACATGACCAGGGCTAGCAAGAGAGTCATGACGATAGTCATGATCAAGCTAAGAACGGCATTGGCATTTTCCTCTTGGGCCACACATGAGTCAAGTTCACAGACTGTTGCATTAGGGTGACACTCTGTAGCCATTGTGAGGTTTGCTGCTCCAGTAACCGAATCCACGGTGGCACAGGTCCTCTGCTCCGATCTCAGCGGCCAGCTAAGGTAAATAGTGCTGACTTCCTCCACGTCAAACTTTTAAATCCCTTTTAAGCATGTTGCTTTGGGTGTCTCTGAAAAAAATCCCAAGAGAAGCAATAAAAATAAATGCTAGTGTGTCAGTTTCAAGCGGTAACATTACAACATACCACAAATGATGAATCATAAAAGCCTAGCAAAATTACTGGTCCAAACAGAAAGTTGTAATTAATCATTTATTGGAAGGGTTATGAGCCATACATATAGAAATAGCTGTGTTAATGTTTAATACTGGGAAGCTTTGGTGAGTAATTTCAGTTAAATTGAAATTAAAATCTAGTTTTTATGTTGTAGAGTATGAGTTGTAGAAATGGACACTTACTGTTCTTCTCTTTATTTAAAGGCAGATGATGGAGGCTCCAAAAAGCCATGTACCTTGTGGCACAATATGTTACAAATTAGATGTCAGTCATACTGTACTAGAGTTAAGATCTTCTGTTTCCTTCCCCAGTGGTTTTCCTACTGTACCATTTTTGTTTCCTTGTCTTGCAGTATATACACCTGTAAATTTGATAAGGCTTTGATATATACCTCTGGGACAGTGACACATGAGGAGGACAGACTGTTTTCTGGTGGGAAGAAGTCTGACTTCTCAAGCCACCCTCAATTATTTACACAGGCAATTATGCACCCATTGCCATAGCAACAGAGTGCTTTATAGCTGGAGACAATACAATTATTTAGTGGGATGAACCTCAGAGGATTAGGTCAAAGTGACAGGATCTTTTTATGGTTGGAGTTAGGAATTGGAATGAGAAAAATTTTTATAGAGGAAAGAAACACCAAGAGAGATGGATTGTTCTAAATCAAATAGCCACCCTCATTATGGGATGCTGTACTTAGGTATATAGGGAGCATAACAGAAGGGGAAGGGAGACTTTGTCCTGTTCTCTGGTGTTTATGACTCAACTGTTGAGTCAGGACACCACACAGGAATACAAATGAATACTATTTCAGTGGAGATTTTATAATTTGTGAGACAAATCTGAATTTATCCTTCCAGTTTTTCACCTTAGATTAAGTAGGATTAGCATCCCAATTTGAGATGCTGTCTTAGTTACTCTTTACTCGTTGCTGGGACAAACACCCAACACTCAAAATGAAAGAAGGAAAGGTTTATTTAGCTCACAGTTGCTGGAGGTTTCAGTCTGTATTCGGCTGGCCCAAGGTTGTGTGGAACAGGGCAGAGAACATCCAGTTCATGGCGGTGGAATAGCAACGATCTCGAAAGAGGAAACTGACCAACCAGGGCGCAGATAGCAACAGCCAAAGTCTGTCTCTCTGTCTCTCTTTATATTACATTCAGGCTCTCTGCCTCAACCTATCCACCTTAGGCCACACCACTAATCCCAGAAAGACTCAGATCCATATCCCATCTGTACTAAAACACATAATCCCAGTGGATCAAGAGTCAAGTAACCCCAGCAATACTCAGGCCCATAATCCCATCAGTACTAAAACACATAGTCTCAGTGGATCATGACTCAAGTCTCAAACTCTAGAAGTCCCTGTCCCATGATTGCATGAGGCTTTGGGGGGACAACTAGACATAAACCATAATATTCCACCTCTGGACCTCCAAAGTCTCATATACATCCCTTCGTGCAAAAGACATTTTAATCCATCTGGACGAGTTGCCAAAGTCCCAACAGTTTCAGCATTGCTGAAAAGTCCAAGTCCCAAGTCTCCTCCAAGTTCCAAGACAAACTCTCAACTGTGAGCCTCTGTATAAAAGAAAAGTTAAACATATCCAACATTCAAAGGTACAAGATAAACATTACCAATCCAAAAGTTTCAAACAACAGGGTAAAACAAAACACTGGTACAAACACAAGTCCAAAATCCAGCAGGGCAAACATTAAATCCCATAGTTCCAACTGGAACATCCGAAGCAGTCTGCGTGAAGCTGTGACCTCCAAAGGCCTTACACGGCTCCACCCCTACGGCACTCTTGGTGGTAGTTTCCATGGCTTTTTTCTTAGACCAGATTGGCTCCCTCTTTGTAGTTTCCCTTAGATCCATGTTTCTGGCTTTTTCAAACTTCTGGGGTTTCCACTGAATTGGCTTCTCAACTCTCTGCTTCACACACTGCCCTCTCAGGGACACACTGCCTGGCCTCCAAGGCCTTCTTCTGAAATTGAGGTGGAAGCCTTCTTAACCTCAGAGATCCTATGTTCTGAATGAACCTAAAATAAATGCCATGTGAATGATGCCAAGGGTTGCTGCCAATTGGAGCAGCAGCCGGGCTTCCTTCTCTCTTGGCTATAGGGGTCGAGGGCCTAGATCTCTGAGCACTCTGACTCTGACTCCGAGAAAGGAGTTTTCCATGCCAGCATCATTTTGGAACCTGGTTTGGCCACTGCCATATTTTGGTACTTGGGTCTCTGTGGCTTTCTTCTCAAGGCAAAGCTTCTCTCTTTTGCAATTCTGGGGATGCAAAGGGTGGAGAGCTGCTGCCTCTTGTGATGCTCTTAGGCCATCCTTTTGATTCTCTGGTTCCTTCTCAGCAATGGAGATCCTTTCAGCTCCTTCTTTGCAGTCCACAGCTCTCCTGGTGCTTCCTTCCTGGCCAAACTCACAACATTTTAAATCATCCTGCTTGGCTCTTTGCTCTGGATTTTCAACATAAATCTGGCTAAAAGTCGCCAATAACAACTATGTCACTGCCCCAATAGTTCACTTCTTTGAAATATCTCTTGAAAGATTAATCAGTCCACCATGCTTAATCTCAGTCTTAGGCAAATTCTCTGGGCATGAGCAAAATTCCGACAGACTTTCAGTCAATTCACAGCAAAAATCATCTGGAGTCCAACAACCAATGCTGTCCTTCTCAGCAGAAACCTCCTCAACCTGGTCTTTACAGGCAGGTCTTCTGTCAGTTTTCTGGCCTGAGTTCTGACCAGAATCTCCCTTACAGAGCAGCCAAAGATTTTCCAGCTCTTCACAAGTAGAGGACCTCTCTAGGCCTTTCCAATCTCTGCTCTTAAACCATTCTTTATACCCAGGCTTCAAGTCAATCTTCTGGTCTGAGCTCTGACCAGAATCTCCCCGACAGAGCAGCCAAAGCTTTTCCAGCTCTTCACAAGTAGGGGACCTCTCTAGACCTTTCCATTCTCTGCTCTTAAACCATTCTTTATACCCAGGCTTCAAGTCAATCTTCTGGTCTGAGCTCTGACCAGAATCTCCCCTACCATACAGCCAAAGTTTATCCAACTGAAGTCCTTTCCTATCTCTTCCCATAAGCCATCTTCAAAAACTCACAATCCACATGGTCAGGTTAGTCACAGCAATGACCTCACTTCTCTGGTACCAAATTCTGTCTTAGTTATTCTTTACTCGTTGCTGGGACAAATGCCCAACACTCAAAATGAAGGATGGAAAGGTTTATTCAGCTCACCATTGCTGGAGGTTTCAGTCCATATTTGACTGGCCCAAGGCTGAGTGGAACAGGGCAGAGAGCATCCAGTTCATGGCGACAGAACAGCAACAATCTTGACAGAGGCAACAGACCAACCAAGGCGCAGAGAGCAACAGCCAACGTCTGTGTCTGTCTCTCTTTATATTACATTCAGGCTCTCTGTCTCAACCTACCTGCCTTAGGCCGCACCCATAATCCCAGAAAGACTCAGACCCATAATCCCATCTATACTAAAACACATAATCCCAGTGGATCATGACTCAAGTCTCAAACTCTAGATGTCCCTGCCCCATGATTGCATGAGGCTTTGCGGAGACAACTAGACATAAACTATAACAGATGCAAACCTGATTGGAGGGATGAGCCAATAAAATGCTTCCTATGGTGCCCTGTGCTGGGGACTAGGAATGCTGGAACTCATCTTTCCACCTCTGAGCAGATGGTGCTTGGTTTGACCTGGTAGAGATTTCGAGTTAAACTTTAGGATGAGATGCTTAGAACTCGGTGGACCTGGCATTTGTTAAAATCTAGCTTCTGAGTTTGGGAACCTAAGGTGCACTTTATTTTCTATCAAGCTCACAGCCAGTGGTGATCATACTGATCTGGGGACCTCACTGTCATGTCCAGGTGACAACTGCTGGCTGTTGGAATCAGTCTGTGCAGAACCACTCAGTGTGGGTGCCCAGGTGTTCACATCAAGTGATGTGGTCATCACGTGGGCCACCAAGCATGGGAATAAATACAGTCATATGTTCCAGTGGCTGGGGGCCTGAGGGTGATGTTTCTTAAATCTTAGATAGAGCTATTTGCAACCTTCTCTTCAGGAACAGTGACTGGCACTCATTGTTGATGTCCTAGGAGTGCCCACCTCAGTTGCCATGGTCTGCTTTCTGTCTTTCCAAGCATAGGTTGGCTTCTCATAGCTCTACCAACCCCTCTGTACTTTGTACACACAGAATCAGAGCTAGTTTGCTGTCTTCCAGCTCCTAGATATCCTGCTGTTTCTCCCACCATTGTTTCCACCCCAGCAGCTAAATGACTATCCTGGATGTGAAATGGCTGGCTCTGTGGCCACTTGCTCCCAGCGTCTCCAGCTCTGACCACTCACTTCTGCACCTGGAGACCTGCAGGCTGCAGGGCAGGTCAGCAGACCACGCCCCCTGCTGCTGCACCTGAGTATTGTCAGGGTTGCTTCTCCTTCAGATAGGGGGAGGCTGATGATTCTGAGCCGGGTTAATCAGTTTCCACCTTTCTGCCTTGCTTTTCCATAACTTAAACTCAGGTATAAGTCAGACAGGCATCCCAGGACCTAGGAGCAATTGGTGCCTTTTCTTAGGCAGGTCTTGTCTTTAAAGGACCTGTGAGACTTGCAGGATGAGGGCACTGGGATTTGGAAAGTTCTCAAAAACTGGAAAGCCAATAGAGCAATACCAACGCATAGGGCTCAAGACAGAAAGTGACATTCAGTCATCTGCTTCTAAACTTAGGTGAGTGGGCCAGGAGAGCCTCTGGGTTTGACCTTTGGCTGCTGGCTGGGTTGGCCAAGTGTGATCCAAGCTTAGACCTCTTGCCCACAGCGCTAGCATCAGAAAAGAGAAAGTGGAGAGAGCAGAGAGCAGGTTCAGAACAAAGCTTTTCTCAAGTTTTAGGTGCCTTGCTAAGGAGATTTGAGGCTCCCAGGGGTAGAGTGCTCTGCATATAGACAACCTGCAAATGAGCAGTCTGCCTGATGAGACGGAGTGCTACAGTTCTGGTTAAAAATGTGCCAATGCATTTGTAATTTTCACATTATTTTTACATAAATTTGCACATGAAGCTCAAGAGGCCTTATACTCAAGTATTGGAGTGATTCACAATTAATTAGTACCCTTAACTTCAGCTAAATTCAAACCCAGGCTTTGAAAATAATCTAAATGTAAAAAGAATCATTCTGTTTATGATACAGAATCAAAGAACAGGTGGAAGGGCACACAAGAGGTTGAAGCCTAGTTTTCTTTAACTATCTTTCTTAAACTTTTCTGCTCAGATTCTTCATGGCTTGGGCTCAGACACAGCCAGCATTTGAGAACCAAGAAGCAGAGTCCTGACTTGGCATTTTTCTTTTTTTGTGGGACTGGGGTTTGAACTCATGACTTTCCACTTGCCAGGCAGGCACTTGCACCATGGAGCTATCTCCCCAGCCTCTTTGACTTAGCCTTATGGGTAGAGACACAAGGCAGAGGTGTAACCTGACCTGGAAAGGTTTCTGATGGCTCCCATTTGTTAGTTTGCAGAAACTCGTGCTTAATGCTGTCCAGTGAATTTGCCATGAAGCTCATGTGATAAAAGATGAGCTTTCTATTTTCTGTTGTATTCATCAGGGGTGATATTCAGATCCACTGCTCTCTGGGATTTGAATAATTTCTTGGAATACTTTACTATGACTGAAATTATCTCTCTCTTCTTTCCAGTTTCTTTTGACAGACTGATCTTTCATGAAACCTATAAGCTCCACAATTATAATTATTTGTAGTCTCCTGTAACCTGCTTTGAAATAAAAGTTACCCTGGGGAAAACAGCTTATGAATGCCTAGCTAGGAATTAAAAGGATCAGGCAGGGTAATTTTGAAGAGAGGAAGAATGGGAGGAAGGATGAGAATTTACTAAATGGAAAAAAGCTCCATGTAGGAATCAGGAGAACCTGGATGTTAGTCATGTTCTTTTGAAAATGCTATGCAGACTGTAAAGGCTTTAATGCATGACTACAAATCCTGTCTGGGGAACAGTACAACCACTTTTGAAAATGTCTGCATGTCTCCATACCTTATTACCTGTAGAGAGTCATTCTGGGTTCCTGTCTCAGTTCAAGAAGTTTATAGCTGTAATCCCAAAGATAAGATATGGGAATCCCATCAAGTTAATTCCAATTTACCACTTCCAGTGCAACTGTGGTGAGAATGAAGACACTGGAGTACATCTACAGTCATGGGGAGCCAAGCAGTGCTAAGTCCAGCCACAAAGATGCCTGTCCAAAACAAAGGCCCTTAATCAAAACCGAACTCAGCTTTTATTCATTTGTGAAGAGGGGAGTGGTTTGAGGAAGAGGGACTGAGAGTGGTGGGATGTATATGGGTGACATAAACTGGGCTAGGAAGGAGGCCTACTAAATTTGTTTCTGTCATGTGAAGAGAAAATGATATGCAAAAAGAGTAATTTGCATTATCCTACTGAGATAGTATCTAATGTTTTGGGTCCAGTGCTTTAGCGCTGATGTGTAAACTTTCAAGCCCCAGGAAATCATAACCTCTATCTTGAGGCTCAACTCCAGATCCCAGCTGACAGCATGGAATGTTGGCTCTTCATCTCATCTCAATCCAGTTCATATCAAAGAGGACCAGGTGGCGGTAACTGGGGAACATGTGTGCCACCTTCAAAGACTGCTACCAGCACCTCAGCTAGACCAGCATGCATTGCTTAACACCAACTGAAGGGATAAGGAAAAGTCCTAGCCAGACTTGTACACATCAGTGCATGGAAATAGAATCAGGCTCAGCCAAAATGGAAACAACTGCTCTTCTTTTAAGGAGCGCTGCTCAGGTGACTCTCCCCAATTACCCATTCATTCCACCCCTAGGTATTGACCTAAGGAAATCTATAAAATTGGTTTCCCTCAAACATGAGCTTAAATATTCACAATAGCTTTATTCATCACAGCTCCAAAATGAAAACTATTCAGCTATATAGCAGAGGTAGAATGGCTCAATATATTGTGCTGTACTCACACAGTGGATGCACTGGCTTGTGAGCCCATCACGGGCACAACCTAGTCAACAACCACAACTTAAAGGAGGTTTAATTTAATAATTTCAGAGGGTTTGATCCCAGATTGCTTGGCTCCAAATGCAGAAACATCATGGAAGAAAGGCTTGGCAGGACTTGGCAAGTCCAAAGAGCTGGGTTCAGTCCCAGGTACTGCATGTCACGCCAGCCACTGAAACTGGGCATGTTGAAACACGCCTGTAATCCCAGCACTGGGCAGGCTGAGACGGGAGGATCACTATGAGTCAGAGCTGCACAGTGAGACCTTGTACCAAATAAATAAATAAATAAATATTTTTCTTTTTAAAGAAAGGCTTGGCAGAGCAAAGCTGCAAAGTTCCTGGGGAAGAATCTCAGGCAGAAAGGGACCAGAGATCAGGCAGAGTCAGCAGAGCCTACCCAGTGTGCTTTACAAACCTGGTCAGTATCTCTTCACCCCGTCAAATTGACAGTCATGATTAACCATCATAATGGATTTTTAAATGTCATTTGGGGTCAATGATCTGCGATCATACATCTCATGTTGAATCAAAGAAGACAGATGAAACAAAAGCAGCCACACCATTAGCCAAGGCCAGCCTATGGTGCTGGAAGTCCGGATGAGCACGGTCTGTGGTACAAGGGGTGGTAGAAGATGAAAGGTGCACAACATACCATGCTATAGTGGAGGGTAGCAAACAGTAAGAGGCAGCTGGTCATAACATCCTGGGGAAAGAGATGTCTAAGTCTGGAGAAGGGAAGGATCAGTACTAGAACTGGAAAGTCCTGGGAGAACACGACCTGTATTACAGTGAGAGATGGATGGTGGGATAACAGCTAGCAGGTGCGAAGGTTGTGCTCATTTTAACAGCTTACTCTCCTCCCATGTCTCATCAACCTCTGTCTTAGTCTGATTTTTATTAGCAATTAAACACTTTGTAAGTGTCTGAAATTGTGAAATTTGATGACGTCATAGTAATGCATTTTTGTTTAATTAATCCTAGATGAGCCTTCAAACAAATCCTCTTGGATGAAGGCCATCGCCTTGCGCTTTTTGTTTTCTGAGAAACATCAAATCTTAGAGTTGAAAACTGGCTCACGTATTTTGCTAATGCTTCTGTAGCATCTTGCAAATGTGACAAAAGTGTTGTGGCTCACATCTTTGACTTTGCATTTAGGATTTGGGTGAATGATGGATTTTGGGAAAGCTGGGACCTTGCTGATGGCACATTGTATTTCTGCTCTCAGCCCATTACTTTCTGCTTCCCTGTGGTGAGGTTCTACAGCTACACTCATGGAGATGGACTTACCACACTTCTCTGATGAAAAAGCTGTTTCGGTTACTCTTCTCTCATTGCTGGGCTAATCCTCAAAACCCAAAATGAAAAAGGGAAAGGTTTATTTAGCTCACAGTTACTGGAGGTTTCAGTCTATATTCAACTAGCTCCAAGGCAGATTCACACATGACAGAGGGCAACAGTTCATGGCGTTGGAACAGCAACAATAGCAACAGGCCAACAAAGGCAACAGAGAGAAGTCTGTCTCTGTGTCTCTCTTACATTACACTCAGGTTCTCTGCCTCAGGCTATCTGTCTCAGGCCACGCCCATAATTCCAGCAGTACTCACTCATAATCCAATCCTTGGATCACTCATAATCCCAGTGGATCATGAGTTAATTTCAGACTCTAGAAGTCCCTGTGCCATGACTACATGAGGCTTTGGAGGGGGGACAAGTAGATGCAAAACAGAAGCCCAGCAAGTTTTAGAGTGTGGCTGTTGGGCCAAGGGAATTGCCTTAATTGGGTAAATAGCCATGAGACTAGGTATGCACTTCTATACAGAGAATCTTAGAACTGTTATGTGTCCACTCCACATTTTCCATACTCTTCCACTTGCCATGGGAATGACAAATTTCAGCTAAAATCTCCCAGAATGAGCAGTTGTGAGTAATATAGCCACAGCTGGCCATGGCCAGCATGAATTTGTGTCATAAGTCATGGCTCATGTTTTGGGGGGATTCAGTCCACAGTAAGCTGCCTCCAAGACAGGAACATCATGGAGGATGGACTCAGCAGAGCAAAACTCTTGGCACATGGCAGCTGGAAAGCAGATCAGCTGAACAGTGCTGGAGAGCAACAGGCCAGAAACTACAGATGCTCCTTACCAGTGCTACCTAGACATTGCCATCAGTGTGGTCTACTAATTTGTGAGGCTTTTCTTTGTCCAATGAAGATGACAAGTCAGGTTAAGGGCCATAGCACTATTGAGAGCTGGTGGAATCTTTAAAAGTTGAAGCAACCACATTGTTATGGTTTATGTCTAGTTGTCCCCCCAAAGCCTCATGCAATCATGGGGCGGGGACTACTAGAATTTGAGACATGAGTCATGATCCACTAGGATTATGTGTTACAATTGGTTCCTCCCTGGAGCATGACCTGGGCCTGCCTAGGATATGATTGGCTCCTCCTTAGAAAGGGATCAGGGGCCCATCCAGGGGTAT
>PVKN010028139.1:0-13324 GCA_004027915.1 Capromys pilorides
AAGAAGTTTTAACCAAAAAAAAAAAAAAAGAACCTGGTCATTTCTCTATCAATTGAGACATGGGGAATTATATTTCCAAAAATATTTGGAGAAATCATAAAGCCAGCTAAAAGAGAATAATAGGCACTGACAATGAAAAATGTGCGATATGTGATAGCATTATCTAAGATTCGGATCCTAGCTCATCTTTTAGTGGTGGTGTGACCTTGCATAGGTTTACTTAAGCTCTCAGAATTTCATCTATAAAAATGCAGATAAAAAATCCATTTCATATTTGTGCTAGGACAATTCAATGAGATAGTGGAAGAGCCTAACAAAATAATTATCACATAGAAATTTCTCAATAAGTGACAGTTTCATTTCATAAGACATTTATTTTAAGCAATATAATCTAGTTAGAGCAAAACATCAAAAATCTTTGAAATAAATAAAGGGCATTATGATGCAATATAACACCAAGTGTTACAGGAAATATCAGGTCTCATAATCTGTACCTTGTGAGTTTGTCAGGGAAATGTTTAACGCCAAAGGAAACAGTTCTCCACACCCTATGTCCATAGGTATGTTAAGGGACAATTGGTGCTTCATCAAACTGAATAAAAGGCAAAATTTTTACTAAGTGCATCACATGTTATAAATCTAAATGTGTCAAGGATGCCAATGATATTTAGCACTCTTGGGTTACCTACTTAAATGATCTCCTCCAGTGGGCACAGATGATAAGAAATTTGCCGTTTTGTCTATATCCAGCAAACACATTCATCCTGCTAATGAGAAATTCTCAGGGTCTACTAAATGTGTTGAGGTGTTTGTTGGAATCCTTTCAATTTATAAAGTGATTTGCAGTTTTGAAGATGCTTTGATATGCATCTAAATTTTCTACTGAATATTTCAAGCAAGATCTACATAGTTGCTGTAAGATTATACAAATATTTGAAGAGATAATATTGACAAGCTGCACCTCTCCCAACACACAATATAGTAACTAACTACATTCTACATATGGGTTTGGTGCCAACACATGCCACACATCTTTGTCCACTCATGACAGATAAAATACTTAAACAATTATCTAGCTAGCCTTGTTCCAGGAAAACTTATAGATATCTATGAAGCTGGAGACAAGGGAACATTTAAACTTGCAGTGTGTCACAGCAGCATATCCTACTCCAATAGACACTTGTAATATGTTTTTGTTTGTTTGTTTGTTTGTTTGTTTTCTTTTCTTTTTTGGTGTGTGCTGGGAATTGTAAATGAACTCATGACATTTGCTTGCCAGGCAGGTGCTATATTCTCACTGACCTATATTCCTGGCCCAACACTCATAATTTCTAAAACTGACAGCAACAATAAATTTCTGGCCAGGCACAATAATGGCAGTGAACCTATCTATCGGCCAACTCACAAGCTAAGAATTGACTCCTAGGAAACACCCAAAGGTGAGAGGTGGGAGGGAGTAAACTGCCTACCTCTGTATCTTGCTACCTAGTAAATCATCCCACTTGTGTAACAATGACAAAGACATGTATATAGTCCCAAATGCATAGACTCATGGCACAGAATGTTGAGTTTTTAAAATGTGGCACATTAAAAAAAATTTTGAGCTTAGGAAATAAGGAAAAAAACACCTTATCTAATTCAATTTTCCTTCTGTTCTCCTGTGTTTTATTTCTGGTGAGAGAAAACATTCAGTTTGCTCTTTTATATAGCCTTTATTTTTTTAATGTATTTAGTACATGGTCTACAGGGTTTCACCACACAGATTGGACTTGTAATAATCCTCCTGCTTTCAGCTACCCAAGCTCTGGGATTACAGGCATGTACCAGCACACCCAGTCTCAACTGCTGTCTCAGGGAATCCTGGGGGTGAGGCTGAAACAGCAGGACCACGGTTTAAACTCTGGTCCCTGCGTCTGCCTAAGCATGCACTTTAGTTCACTAAGCTATCTGGCTGGCTATATATATGTATGTTTTTTTTTTCCTCAAATAGGATCTCTAAAATAAAATATCTTATTACACCTTTTACTTGTGATTATGGGAGATAATACAATAAAATTCTTTGAGAGATAACATTTACACAACTTGTGTTACAATGTATTGTGTTCTACTTATGATTAATTAGTTTAGTTGATTTGTTACTGTGAGTAACTTATAAAGTGAACTCTGGTAAGTAGATAAGCATAGAAAAATACCATAATTAATTTTCAGTACTAAGGTTCAGTTTTTGGCATAAATGGTGTCTTGGAATGTGCCCCTATGCATAAGGCGGGGATATTGTAATAAAATGGAAAAGATCTTCAGTAAGTCATGCTAAGAAGAACTCCTTAGGCTTAAGCAACATGAACTGTTATGCACACACAATAGGAAAATATTTGAATGTTATATGCATAAAAGTGTAAAAGGAAACCAAAAGATTTTAAAAACCAAAATATACAATAATTTTCAACCTTGGTTATACAGTAGGGCTTAATAAAAACAAAATGAAGATTGTGTCTCACCAAATCAGAAAGTAAGAAACTAGAACTTACACCAGTATGAACTGAAAGCTTTCTAGGTGATTCTAGTGTGCAACTCAACCTGAGAACCATTTAACTAGAGCAGAGATTCTCAGTGTGGCTTCTAGAACACTGACATCATCTGAAAATGTGTTAAAAAAAAATCCAGGCTCAGGGATGACGAGGTAGCATGGTGGTCTAAGTGCCTGCCTGGCAAGTACAGGAACTGAGATTTGATCCCCAATACCACATGGCTTGCCAGCCTTGGAACCCCAAGCACACTGTGCCAGCCACCAAGACTGGGCATTATGGCACATGCCTATAATCTCAGTGCCGGGGAGGCTGAGTTATGAAAATTATTACAAGTCTGAGCTGTGTAGTGAGACATTGTACCAAACAAACAAACAAACAAACAAATAAATAAATAAATAAATAAATGATTTTTAAAAAATCTTGGCTCCTAGGCCCTAAACCAATCTTTGTTTTGTTTTGTTTTTTTGTCTGGAACCGCGTATCGAACTCAGGACCTTGTACTTGCCAGGCAGGTACTTGTGCCTCTGAGCTATCTCCAGGCCCAAACCCAGTCTTACTGAATGAGAAATTCTGGAAGTAGGATACAAATCATATGCTTTAGCAAGATCTCCAGTTGATTCTGCTGTTTGGTAAAGTGTGTGAATTATTGATATACTGCAGTTGTAAGGATTATGGATTGATTAGAAGTAATATGAAGTCTCAGTGAGATGGACAAAATGATGATCCTTGGATTCTGTAGTTTTTAGCTGAGATGGCAGATGGAAAAATTCCTATCCAGTATATGAAACCAAGGAAGGTAATTTCCATGATCTCAATCAAGACACACTTGGAAAAAAAGATACAATTTGTCCAGAATCAATTTACTTAGTTGCAGTAAGTATAGGACTAAATGTCATGGTCACACTAGGGCCCTTCCCATCCTTTTTAAGTTAGAGGGCTATTATTCCCACTCTCCATATAAATAAATTTAGGAACACACACATGCAAATAATGCAGCATAAGGATAAAATAGCCTGTTCAAGGAGGGTATAGAGTAAATGAAGGCATTCTGAAAATATCCTGGGCCTTAACCCTTCCTCCTCACATTCTCTTAATACTACATGTGATCTTCCATGGCCTGCCTGGCCTCCTTTTGGTAAACGGCCAGGAAGAAAAACAGGAAAAGACAACCGTTCCAAATATACTATCTTTATTGTTATCATTAAATGTGAGGACTATATACCCATCTGATTTCTCCAGTCATGAGCAGTGACAGTATATTTACAAAAGCTTGCTGCTTTCAAAGAGCAGTTCAGAATTCTCTGAGGGTTAAGTCTTAAATTACTTCACAAGAGATTTAACAGCAAGGCTTCAGACAAACTGGCTGTCTGAAGTGCACTTCAATGTGTGTATTCTATAATCATGCAAACTGACTGACAAAGACATTTGCAATCAGTTTATGAGGAAAAACTTCTTGGACTGAAAGTTCCTGTTGTACTTATGACTTGTTTCAAGAATTAGAAAATTTATTAATAAAGCCATTTCCTCTTTTCAAACACAAAACTGACAGCTTTGATTTTTCCACAGGAGGGGGAGAGTCTCCTCCTAATATGTAAATATAAGCTCCATGGAAATTAATTAATGTGGTATCAACAATGTAACTTCAACATCTCTTTAGTATTTTTAAAGGAACAGGATCACACCAGATTTCATGGACTTGTTTCTTAATTGTGGCTGTATATTGGAGGCACCTAGAAAGCTTTATACATGACTCATGGTTTAATTTAACTTCCAGAGACTCAAATAGAATTAATTAGGGTAGGGCCTGGACCCTGGGAATTTCAGAAGTGCTCCAGATTATTTCATCATTTAAATATGTTTGAGAACAAATTTATAAGAGAATTTTTAAAACTGCAGAGAACCATAGTATGGTTCATATCCAAACTGCCCCCCTAAACCTAAAGTAATGGGAAATGATTGGGTTGCAGTGGCATAATAATTGACTTGCTGTTAGGAGATGGGCTATGGAGAAAAGAGAGGAGTCACTGTGGGTATGTCCCAGAAGTGTTTATCTCCTTTCCTGTGATTATTGAGAAGATAAAATAACCCATCTCCTGGACCATCTCCAGACTGTGCTGCCTGGTTGCCATGGCATGAGCAGCATTCCTCCACACAGGACCTTCCACCATGTTGGTTACCATGCAAGAACTGAAACATCTATTATACGAGCCCAAATAAGCTCTTTCTTTGAGTCCTGGGTATCTGGAATTTTATCCCAGCAATGAGAAAGTGATTTATACAAGCTATTATATGAAAAGGCAGGCACATAAGAAATAATAGAGAGCAATTCAAGATAGGTTATCAAGAAATATATTCGAATGTGAAAAGATAGAAAAATATAGGATCCTAAAAAGCACCACTTGGGAACAACTCGCTTGGGATCCCCCTCCTGTGCCTTTCTCAGGCAGGAGCTTTCTTTCCCCAAATAAATATATTCTGCTCAGAAAAATTTAAAAAAAATAATAAAACACCATTTAGGTTTTTAACTAAGGCAGATAAATTATGTAAGCACCTCTGTACAATGTGAACATGTACAATCCTCTCCATCTATGGAGGAGAGTGAAGTTTGACACTAAAACCTATTATTCATGCTGCAGTCTTTGTTTTCTTTTGACAAATAAAGGCCTTCGTTTGCTCAGAAAGGGATTAGTCTAGTAGTGTTGTTAAAGATGGAGGACTCAAAACATACATGCAAATAGGGGAGCTACTAAAGAAGAAAGAAATTAAATCATTACCCTATTGATTATACAGTGAAGTTGAATCTCCTTAGCACAGTATTCAAGATTGTCTATAGTATGTTCTGAGTCAATATATCTTGTCCTATCTCTCACTTTACTTCCTTAATAGGCCACAGTCTAATCAGTGTTCTGCAAAGGAAAATGGTATGTTAATAGATCCCATTAGTAATGGAAAAATAGTATGTTGATCCCATTGTCAAAAACATTAAAAGTGAAAATTGAAACAAAGTTCATAAACAGGTTTTTCTCTTCAAGACTGCCCAGAGCTTTTAATTACTCTCCTTTGGCAATCAATAATCCAATATTCTCAATCCCAGTTTTCTCATTGAGCCATGTGTCTAAGACATTCCTTTCTTCAGCACCACTGTTCAATCCCACTTTCTTTACAAATAAAAAGTGAAGAAGAAAACTCTGTGTCCCATACATATTTGGTTTTCTTTTCAAATCCTTCTATCAGTATATGTTTGCAATAAATAATTATAGTCATTTGGGGCAATTGATGCATATATACATTGTATCATTATCACTTATTCTCCTTTCCCTCCAAGCTATTCTGCTTCCCTTCCTCAGATCACCTGCCCATCTCCAAATACTCTTTGTCTTGTTTCTTCTCATTTCTCCCTTTTTTTGCTCTTTACTCTTTTGTTATATTTGTTAAATATAAACCTTCAGAAAGTATGTGAGGCCAGGTATTCATTCTACAGTCTTAAAATGGGATGTAGTTTTTTAGTGTGCTTAATATTAATTAATGTATCTTGAAAGACAATTGGAACCTGCCTTGAGGACTCTGCCCACTACATTACACCCCTTATTTTTTCTAAAAAGACAAGTAAGTGATTATGTAGAAGATAAAATAACACAACACCACTGAAACACATACTTAAAAACAAGATCCTATGAGGTGGAACTTAAAGAGGTTGAAACTATGTAACAATTAATGGTATACTACTATTTGCAGCACTAAGTGTTATATAAAAGTAAATACTGTCAGCACTTTAGTTTTAACCAGATCTTGAGAACTTCCTTCTTTGTCTGGGAAAGTTGTTTGCATTTGAGTTGGTACTTAAAGCTTCACCCCTGGGTGATTCTGACACAGGGGAAAAATGATCTCAGTGGATGACCTCTAAATGATACAGAGAAAACATGGAACTCCCAACTTGAAAGGTACCTGGGATGAGTTCGTGTTCTCTAAAACTGAAGAATGAATTTTAGGAACAAACAGAGGTTATGAGCAGAATATATTTATTGGGAGAAAGAAAGCTACTGTACAAACATTGATTAAATCCAGTACCAAGGACAGGAGGGGGACCCCAGGCGAGTTGTCCCGGGGAAGCTGTCTCTTCCAGGGACCCTTATAGAGGAAAACAGTGCAATCAGGCAGGTCTAAGGTTGTGGAGAACATGGGAACTTGCTTAGGTGGGCATGAGCTAGGACAAAGCTGTGGTCAACCAATGAGATTCCAAGCACTGTTTCTCAGGTAAAATTGATTAAATCCAGTACCAAATGGAGAAGTGAGCAAAGGGGCATGAATACAGGGACAGGGTCTTTTTCTGTTGGGGGTTTCATTAGTGATTCATTGGGGCTCTTTCAAGGTGACTGATACCTATTTAGAATATCAATCCCTGATGCCCATCCCTAGGGAAGTATGTAGCTGTATTTGTTTCCTCTTTTGTCTTAAGCTCTGGCCCACAGCAGAGGAGTGTCTGTCCATAGTTGCCAAGTCACCTTGTCTTCCATATCGTCCTTGAAGGCCTGGCCCTGTCTAATGGCCTATAATATTTCTATCTAATTCAGCTTCCTACAACAATGCTATGTTTTAAAATATTATAGTAGAAGTCACCAAATGGGGCCACATCTTTGATAGCAGCTGCAGAGAGGTAAGGTAGGATTAGTATTCTAGGAAACTGAGACCTGGTGTCACACGGTCAAGAGAGAGAGGCACAGGGGAAAAGAGAAGACACTTCAAACACAATACAATTCCAAGAATGAAGGGGTTTGAAAAGAGAGAATAACAAGGCTCTGCTGGTTTGCTTTTCTTGGCTTCCTAGGGAGCATTCATATTTATTAAAAGACCAGCTTCTTTTCTTTGTTTTTGACTGGAATCTCTCACACTCCTTTACATATATCAGCTGGTAAAGAATTCTTAGTGCCTAGCAAATGCCAAGTGCTGAGCATAGAAGAAAGTTATTAATTTCAAGCTTAGTTCTGCCTCTGCTGAGCTGTGATTAAAAGCCAACCCTTTTTCCACCTAAGTCTCAGTTTCTTTAGCTCTCAGTACAGTTATCATACCTGCCCTATTTCCTAAATGAGATTGACCTACCTAACAAGGGATGCAGCAGATATGAAAGCCCTTTGAAAAATTTACTTTGTGTACCAAGTTCAAATTATTCCAGTTTGGGATCATATGTTGCAAGAAAGAGAAACTCAATGAAAATAGATATATTTGAGACTGGGCATGGTGGCCAGCGCCTATACTTCCAGTGCTTAGATGGCTGAACACAGGACAATCACTGTGAGTCAGATCCAGGTAGTGAAACCCTGTAGTCCCTGTGCTGAATACATAAAAATAGATTTATTTTAGAAAAGGAGATTTCCTTTATAAGTAATGTACTTCCTCAAAAAAAAAAAAATTCCACTGCAAGTAGGTTGACTTCATATTAGTCTTAAAATCTCTCTCTTTCTCTCTCTCTCTCTCTCTCTCTCTCTCTCTCTCTCTCTGTCTTCTACCACATGGTCTCAAATTTCCATTTCTTTATATATCTGTCTGATTCTTTCATTCACAACCAGCAGTTTTGGCATGTCATGACCCATAATGCTAACTGGCTCAGTCTGTAATGCCAGGACACTACTTCTTGGAGAATCTGACTTCCACCCAAATATCACCAGCTGTAGCAAGGCAGCAAAGCAACAGGATTAAGTGAGATATGGAACAGAACTCTTTCTCTGTGTGAATGAACCAAGTACTCTAAGAAGATGGTGATGGTGGTGAAAAAAAATGGTTAGCACATTAGTGCAGAAAGGTGATGAGTATAAAATCATATACTTCATTACATCATTAATCTCATTAATAGTAGAATTACTCTTCCCCAAAGCTTAAATGACACTGTCTACATGTACTAGGCAGAGAAATGGCTCTGTATCATAAGGACACTAGTGTCATGGTTCCTCTCCTTTCACTGATGTTAATGAGAAACACTTGAACATTGTCAATGCCTATTTGTGTGCCTTGTGTTATTCATAGCAGAAAGACCCTCATGTGCCTTCCGGCCCACAGTGGACTCTGAAAAACTACGAAAAATTATGAAAGTTTGTAACAATGATCTGATCAGACATTTGAGAAAATTGATTTAACTTTCTGAGAATTTAAGCATTTTAAACTCAGTTAAATGAAAAAATATTTTATCTTCACTTTTTATTTTCTGGTATGTAATTTTATTTTTTCCTGATACATATCTGTGATCCATAGTGAATATATTCACTGTAGAATACCAGTATATAAACACAACACATCTTGAGTTTTTACTTCCACTTCCCCTCCTCTACCTCTTATCTACCGCCATTCCCAAATACCCTACCAATCTCCACAAAGTCTATATTACTGTTTCCTGTCACTTCTATTTTGTTCTATAAATTATTTATACTTCCAGTTTCTCATATAAGAGAAATTGTGTGATTTTTAAAAATCTTTTGTATCTGATGATTTTCCTTAGGATTATAGACTCATGGTGCTTCCATTTTTCCACACACACCTGACTCAAATGTATACTTCCTTTAGGATGAGTAGACTCCACTGTGTATATAGCCCACATTTTCTTTATCCATTGATTTTTTTTGGCCTTTTTGAGACAGGGTCTCACTATGCATTTCAGGCTGGCCTTGAGCTCACTGTGTAACGCAGGATGGCCTTAAACTCATAGCAAAACTCAGGCCTCAGCTGCCTGAGTTCTAGGATTACAGGCATGTACCACCATGCCCAGCTATCCATTGATTTTTAATATTATATTTTTAAAATTTGAATGAACAACTTCTATGTATAGGTAGTAGATGAATTTGTCAAAGGAATTATGCATTTGAAAATGAGTCAGTGGCTGCACTGTATATATAACTGTCCCTTAACTATTTTAACCAAAGATCACCAACTTCACCCCTTTGATCAAAATCAACATGTCTAAGATCTCAATAAATTTTTCTAGAAGAGATTTGAGAAGACTATTAAAAACATGTCTTTTAGAGATATATTTCTCACATACTGAATCATTTTATTTGATGGGCAGTTGGTAGAAATGTTAAAAGCATGCCCAGAGCTTGAAACAATGCACAACGTACCCAACATATTATTTTGGTGTCGTGAATCAGCCTTGTACAAGCCACCATATGGCCACGGAGCAGCCATGTACTTTGTAGTGAGAGTAGAGGTTCCTAACTTAGCTGAGTCTGGCTACTCTGCAATCAGAGAAAATCTATTAACTGCACAAACATAAAGTTCAATAGATAACTTATTGCTCCAATTCTGAGAACAAGTAGAAAACAGTTCCTTCTAGCAGCAAGGTGACATTTGAGTCATAATTTTATTTACTAGGTGTCTCTTCAGTAATTCCAATACTGAGTTTTAAAACACCTACCCATGTGGAAAGATTACACTACATAGAGCCCAAGGGGAAACATCTTTATAATATATTCTTATTTTCTTCTTATTCCCATCTCACTTTCTGGGCCACCCATGAAGGATGAATTTCTCTAAAGAGAAGTATAAGACTGTAAGATGAAAAATAAAATGCAGTCATCTTTTGAAGACTTCTCTATTTACTTACCAATCTCCTTCTCTTCTTTCAAGTTATAGCTGTTTTCAAATCATAGAGAAATGAGTTGATCTCCACTGTAATAGTGAAATACAGTGCTTTCTGCCATGTGGAATATTTATCAAACATAATATGTCATGCAGTGTAACTGTTGTGGAAAATACGCTATCAGACTTTTGTAATACTGTCCTTGCAGACAGCTAAGGACCAAATGGTGCATTCCAGATAGGCAGAGAAAGGGTTTTATTTGGCCAGCCTGGCTCAGAAAGGCTCACGTCTTATAACTTCTAAGCTCCCAAAGCAGCATGAAAATGGTCTTTATTAAATTCTTGGTGTAACAATGATACCAAAAACAAAGGCATTTAATAAAAACAACAGATTTACACCTCTAGCCTTTCTACGGACCTCACTCAGGGAGGACATCTCACCAAAGATTAGCAGGGTAGGGGCAGGCAAAGCCCCATATTAGCATATCAAAGTGAAGGTGGGCTGGAGAAGGGAGGGGGAAATATGCTGCTCCCATGGGCAGAGACGATTACAATCTCTGGAGATGAGAATCACCTTTTAAAACACACCAATTTCTTCTTCATAACTAGACACAGACATTAGGATTTTTCAACAAAAAATCATTTTAGAGATAACAGGTTACACATGTAGCTCCTGAATGAATATAAGAGAAGCAGATCAAAAGTCTCTGGAAGATAAATCCAGACTCAAAAATTCTGATTCACTATAAGTATTTGCAGGGGCTGAGATGAGAGGAAACTATGACATATAAAATGTAACTTTAAAGGTGCAATTTATTCCATTAGCTTAAAAATGACTATTACTACTTGCTAACATTTTTGCACACCTGCAGGAAATGCTTTAATTCTAAGCACAGGGTAAGTAGTAATCTTCAACTCTCAGGATATTTCAAAATAACTTAAGAACTTTATTAAAATGCAGATTCCCAGACCCCACCTCTTGAGTTTCTAATTTAGAAAATCTTTGGTAAATACCAATAGTGCACATATTTTTCTAATGCCTTTTGAAACATTCTGATGCTGTCCATTAAGCTATTGCCTTTAAAAACCTCGCTGTTAAAAAATACATAATATGAGCATTTTGACCTATGAATTTCTAATGGCTCTTTAGCAAACGCAGACTACCAGATGCATTGGATTTTGTTGGCTTTTGTTTGGTCCTGAACCAAGTGGAGTATTGAAACTTGAGTTTATGCTGGGATCAGAGAACCTTAGCCCAGAAACAGTCTTAGGAAATTGTGCATAGACATATGATGGGGCAGTTATGAAACCAAATGGGAAAATGAGAAAAATGGGAGAAAGTGGTAGTGAACTAAGCTTCCCTTTGAATTCCTGTACACCAAGTATAGTTACAAAAGAAGATGAAAGTACTGGGTTCTATCGAGTTAATACATTATCCTCGTCATCATTTCTGTATTGTCTCTTTTAGATATCTCCTAAGTACTGAGGCAGCTCCACTGGGCAAATAAGAAAGAAGCACATCCATGGCATCTTCAGAAACACGCCTGTAAATATTCCCAGAAAATTTTCTCATAAAGAACCATGGAGATTTGCATTTTAGACCTGGGTCACCATGAATGCACTTTACTTCCTTGAAGCACATTTGTGATTCATTTAGTTGGGGTACAGAATTCAGCATATCAAGCACAGCAGCTGACGCAAAGGAGAGGTAGCATGGCGCAAAGAGGACCAAATTATATTCCCACAAGCATTAGATCAGAAATAGAAGAGCACTCCTTGCCATTCAGCCAGCTGACCCACCTCAGCTTCAAACTGCAAGACTCAGAAAAAAGAAAAAGACACAAAGGCAAATTCTTTAATGCAGCATGTGCCACAGGAAGTTCAGCCAAATTCATCAATGTCCAGCCTTCATAGAGAAGTATGCAAAAATCATGCTGCCAAGAAAGCATTTGTGCAGAAGCCTGCAAAAGGAGAAATGCAAACTAGAGAAAAATTGGAGAGGCAGTGCTGCTCCTGGAACTTACTTATGGGACTAGATCTTTGTCCCAAAGGGAGAAAAAGTATAGGTTCTGGCCAGATGGATAGTCATGCCCTAGGAAACACCTTGAAATTGCTAATTAGATAATCCAGTTGTTCCTGTTACTAGACCTCTAACTCTTTGGACTCCTATCTCATCCAAGTATTCACTGGCCTCTTGGTCCCTCCTTCTGACTTCACAAGTAACCCTCTAGCTTCATCACTTGTGCTCTGCACGGTGACTACAAAACAGAATTGGATAAATAATAGGTTAACTCTTTCAGAAAACAGATGTTTCTAACACATCAAAAATACACATGTATCCAAACAGGTTCAAAATATAATTTCATTAATTAGAATTTTCTAGACTTTGTAGAAAAGTGATAGAAGGCAACAATGACCTAAGACCTGACAGAAAACTCAGGAAATTTTTTATGGTTCCAGTTTCCCCTTTCTGTACCTTTGTTCTTACTACGTGTTTGCCCTTTAAAATCAATTTGTCAGGCCGGGGAGAAGCTCAGTGGAATTAAGTGCTTGCCTGACAAGTGAAATGTCCTGAGTTCAATCCCTGGTACTAGAAAGAAAGAAAGAAAGAAAGAAAGAAAGAAAGAAAGAAAGAAAGAAAGAAAGAAAGAAAAATAAAATATAAAAATAAAATCTATTTGTCCCTAACCAGGAAACCAATACCTTCATGTTCTCCACCCTTCTTCCTTTATTAAAATATGGTCTCACGAGAGAAAGAGAAACATCGCTGATATCTCAGTTTCAACAATCCACCATATTCTTTTCCAAGTGGTGAATTCTCAAATCTCTTTGTCTTTGTAAAATGATTAACTTTTAAAATTTTAGGGGGGTGCTCTGTTGACAGGATTTCCGGCTTTAGGGCATGGGTAGATAGATGGATTACAATTATTTTCAAGAACCAAGCAGTCATTCCAACTGAAACTAGAACTGATTCCTACTACAGACCCAGAATGTAGGGTAATTCTTCATATTACATGTACTAGCAGCAATAAAATCTCTAAACCTTGAATCTGCTATCAAATTTATTATTTCTATGTAATTTGTAATTGATAATAAAACTTGCTTATAAAATGATGAAACTTTTAGTAGAGAGTTATATGTAAAGTACTTTGAAATGTTAGATCAAAGGAAATCTTCTGCCAGGATTATTCCTGAATGTAAAAATCTTCATGACACCTTTATGGAAAAGAACA
>PVKN010028140.1:0-13298 GCA_004027915.1 Capromys pilorides
ACCCGGGACCTCAGCACAACCCAAAGACTCTCCACCGGCTCGTGGCAGCTGCTCTTACACACCCGTTACTTAGGGCTTGAGGGAGGACCTCTAAGTTCCTACAGATTTTTGCTTCTCTTCAAGCTGTGCTCTGCTCTGCTTGCTCAGGCTTCAGCACCTGGACTGAGGCCTGAGGAGCAGCCTATTGATTGGGCTGGGAACCCGGCTGCTCGCGGGAAGCCGCGCCAGCCAGGAGAGCTTGGAAACTCAGGCCCGGGGCCTGCTCCTACCCAGTGCCTGCAGATAGTCACGTCGCAGATTTGCTGTTTTGTAGTCTGCAACAGGACAAGAGGGAAATGCATCCACCTTCAGTTCTTCCCTGTTTCCTAAACTTCTCAACACTTCATGAACAGCTGAATGACCCAGTTTACTGAGTCATTTTTCCACTTGTCTTGCTTACTTTTTCTGATACTGGGGATTGAACTCAGAGCTGTGTCCCTGGCCATTTTTATTTTGAGCAGGGTCTTGCTGTGTTGCCTGGGGTAAGTTGCTGAGCTGAATTTGAGATGCTCCTGCCTTAACCTCTTGGGCATGCAGCTCCATGCCTGCCACCATCCCCATTTTATGTATTTGGTTTTTAATTTTTAAAGTGTACTTTGGGAGTCCGGCGAGATACCTCAGCAGTCTAAAGCACCTGCTTAGGCAAACGCGGGGCACCACATGCTGTGCTAGCCTCACCCCCAGGGCAGGCTGAGTCAGCCATAACAAATAAACAAACAAATAAATGAAGTTTTAAAGTGTATTTGGGGCTGATGAGATGGTTCGATCCCTGGCACCACATGCTGCGCCAGCCCCATCCGCCGGGCAAGCTGAGCTGGCCATAATTAAAGTGTATTTGGTTGTTGCAGGGTCTCACCTCGCAGCTCAGACTCATAGTGATCCTGGAATTACAGCCTTTGCCACTACCCCGAACTCTGACTGGCTCGGCTCACCCTCGGGGTAGGTGTCAGCACCACATGTGGTGCTGGGATTAAACCATGGTCCCCGCGCTTGCCTAAGCTTTAGTCTGCTGAACTATCTCACTGGACCCCAGCCATCCCCATTTTATTTAATTTATTTATTTATTTACTTTATTATTTTTTATATCCAAGATGTGTTTATTGGGATGGCTTCCCACTCATCTTGATTGCGGGTACTGTGAGTGCTGCTTCCTCCTGAAGGAGCATCCTCTGGGAGCCTTGCTTTCCTCCTGCAGGCTGGCGGAGGACAGTGGGGCAGCCGACCCACAGAGCTGCCGTCTATGCATGGCTGAAGACCGTGGTGATTCTATAGCATCCTGGGCGCTTCACGTCCATGAAGGAGGAATTGGGGCTCTGCACCCGGCGCTGCTTCTTGTGCTTCCTCTTCTCCTCTGGAAGGAGATCTTTTGCAAGAGGCATGCTCTCATGGGGAGGTCGTGACTGCTGGAAAGGCACCCCCATTTTAGCAGTGGAGATTTTTTTCCCTTTTTGGCAGTGCTGGGAGGTCCTGGTGCATTCCACACAAGTGCTGTACCATTGAGCTACCTACACTCCCACTGTGGAACAATTTTTCCATCATCAAATTTTCTGAATAATTAATCTCTTCAGGTGGCGAGATGGCTCAGCCATCTAAAGTGCCTGCTTAGGTAAGCTTAGGCAACCTCAGGGACCATAGTTTAATCTCCAGCAGCACATGCTGCGCCAGCCCCACCCCTAGTGCAGGCTGAGCTGGCTATAAAAAAAAAAAAAGGAATGCATAATTAGTCTCTTCTAGTAATCAAGAGAAAGTAGTTAAACAATGCTAATGCAGGCCGGGTGTGGTGGCACACGCCTGTAATCTCAGCACTTGGGAGACTGAGGGGGGAGGATCAGTGCTAGTTTGAGACCAGCCTGGGCTACAAAAGTGAGCTCAAGGCCAGCTTGAATTGCATGCATAGCGATCGATACCTTGTCTCAAAAAGCAAAAAAAAGACAGTGCTAATGTATACCTCACAGATGTGTGAAACAATTGCTGTTACTTTTGGCCACATTTTTCTAAATGAACATAAGTCTATTTTGGGTCTTTTCCGCTGAAAAGTTTCATAGGAATAACTTTGTAGACTGACTATTGATTTAGTATCCGGGTTCCTAGACTGAGTAGTTCTGTGCATATTACATACTGCTACATTGTGTCCTACAAAAAGGAACAAACCGGTTAATAAAGCCTGCTCCCTGAACTCCAGGCTAATGTTTAGTCTCTGCTGGTGGTATTTTACCTACTTGCCAATTATCTAAATACAGAATGACCAAAATCGCATATTTTTCATGAGTTTTTATAAGATAATGTAGTGGGGAATGTAAAAACAGCAGTTTTATCAACACAGGAACTGGCTGTTTGAAATGACTCCTATCCAAACGACATTTGCGGTGGTCAGTGCAGAAAAAAACATGTTGCCAGGCAGTGGTTCAGTAATTTAACTATTCTTTCCTGGGCCAACCAGATAGCTCAGCGGATTAAAGTGCTTGCTTAGGCAGACGCGGGGACCGGGATTCCATCCCCAGCATGCCGTGCCCAGCCCCACCCCCACCCGTGGGCTGAGCTGAGGCAGCGCTGGGCATGGTGGCGCGCACCTGTAATCGCAGTGCTTGGGAGGCTGAAAACAGGAGGAACACCATAAGTCAGATCTGTGTAGTGAGAATCTGTAGACCCTGTGCTAAATACAAAAATAGATAAGTAAATGAAAGATAGGTATTCTTTCCCCATTGTGAGGATTGCTTATAAAAGTTCAGTTCATTTTTGAACATAATTCAGTTGATCCCTTTAGTTGGCTATAAAAAGCAACATTGTCGATTTGGCATATGTGGACTACTCAGATGGAAAGTTGGGGGCTATGTCCTACCCGCCATATGCATAAATACGTATGTGTGTCAATATTCTTTTTTTTTTTGTGGAACCAGGGATCAAACTCAGGACCTTGCGCTTGCCAGGCAGGCACTTGTGGCCCTAAGCGATCTCCCTGGCCCCTCAATATTCTACCTACCTTAATTTTTTGTTATATATACATTACTTGCAAATAAAAAAATGTGTGATTAAAATAAATGTGATCTATTATTGTTATCCCTTGAACTTTAAGTTTTCTATCTTTGTAGGTAATGTAGTGTTCTTTAATAAGTAAGTGCTTTTTCCTTAATATGTATATCCTGCAGAGCTTTTCATATTAGAATGCACAACTACCTTCTCTGGAGAGGAGGTTTGAGACAAGGTCTCCCCGTGCAGCCTAGGCTGGTCTTGAACTCACAGTGATCGGCCTCAGCCTGTCCAGTCCTAGGATTACAGGTGCCTTTGGGTCTGGAGACCGTCTCGTTCTTTAAACAGTTAGTGAATGTTCTTCTATAAGGAGGTTTGTTAATTGATCCATCATAAATGAGTTCAGGTTTAGGCTGTGGGTGTAGCCCAGCACTACAAAGAAAGAAATGAAAGTTCTCATTGTTTCCAATCATTTGCTTTTTAATCCTCTTAATGTTCCTTTTATAGAATTATTTTGTTAGAAGTAAAACATCTTGAGGATTGATGAGTTTGTATCTGGACTAAGTTGTATCTTCATTATGTTTGGTGTGGGGGGAGGCAGGAGTTTGTTTTGTTTTGTTTTGTTTTTTGTCTTTTTGAGACAGGGTCTCACTATGCAGTTCAGGCTGGCCTTGAGCTCACTTTTTGTAGCCCAGGCTGGTCTCGAACTCACACCAATCGTCCTGCCTCAGCCTCCCAAGTGCTGGGATTATAGGCATGCGCCACCATACACAGCTAGCCTATGAAATCTTTACAAAATACTACATGGAGTAAAATTTCTAGCCTTTCAAGAGTTATAGACATAATTCAAAGATGGGCATCTCACTACACAGCTCTGATTCATAGTGATCCTTCTGTTTCCCACCTCCCTAGCACTGCAATTATTGGCATGCACCATCATGCCCAGACTTGGTGGCAGGCTCAGCACATGGATTGAGCCCATGCTCATGGGACAGGGGCTGGCATGGCATGTGGTACTGGGCATCGAACCCCAATCCCTGCTCTAGCCTAAGCAGGTGCTTGGTCTGCTGAGCTATCTTGCTAGCCCTGTCCCTGAATTTAGGGGGAAGCTTTCAGTTTTTCACCATTTAACATATTGGCAGTAGGTTTGTCACAAATGCCTTTTTAAAAAAATTTTTTTTAAACTTTATGTTATGGCCAGCTCAACCTGCCCTGGGGGTGGGTCTGGCACAGCATGTGGTGCCCGGGATTGAACCACCATCCCTGTGGTTGCCTAAGCTTACCTAAGCAGGTGATTTAGACCACTGAGTTATCTCACCGGCCCATAAATGTCTTTTATCAGATTGAAATATCCTTATTTAGAGTTTTGTGGGGTTTTTTTATCATGACTGGATGTTGGATTTTTTTTTGTTGTTGTTCTATGCATTTATTTTAAGCTGTTATTAATGTAAGAAAAGGGGACACAAAGCTCACAAACAATCCACACAATTTGACAAGAGGTACTTTTGGTGGGGGAATAACAGATACAGATCAACAGTAGCTTAGGGTCTTGGTGGACTCATTCCTGGGGAAGGCGGACCTCTGATGCCCGGTGGAGGCTGTCTCATTCCTGGAGGGGGCAAGCCTATTGGTGTCCCTCAAGCAGGAGGAAGCCCAATTGGTGGGCCCATGGGAGGCCTCATATCAGGTGGCGGAGCCATAATACCTGGAGATGGGGTTGCTCTGCCTACAGGAGGGGGTGGAGTCCCCCTTCCTGGTGGGTGCTAGGTGCGGGCTCCAGCAACGCTGGCAGTTGCAGCCACAGCAGCAGCTGCTGCAGTACCTCTTCCCTGTGGAGTCACTACCTGTTGGGGTGGACCCCCTACTCCTCGGACAGGGCCTGCTAAGCCAGCAGGAGCCCGGGGAATTGGCACACCAGCTGGTACGCCTCTGCCAGCTGCCCTCCCAACCCCAGGACCTCCTGCAGCTCCAGCAAGTGGCACCTGAGCAATGCCAGTATCCTTAGGGGTGGCCCTTCCACATTCATGGACATCAAGTTCTCCCCGCGGAGCAAGACCAGGCCCCAAACCCTCTTCTCTTCATGTTCTGGTTGTTTTGCATTCTTTGGCTTGATCTGCCTGAACTCGCTGCAGTCACAGAGGATCAAATTGACGTGCTTGCCGAAAGCCTGGAAGGTGCCCATCGAGACGTGGCCATCCCGCAGGATGCAGCAGCGCCTACGGTAGCTGATGTGCCATAGCATCTGGCTGCTCTTGCCCACCGTCGTGACTGCTGTTTCACCAAATCCAGTGTCAACGATAAAATTTCAGGAGCCTTAACACCTGCGGTACAGCTGTAAAGGTATGATGCAGGTTTTCCTAGGGACAACGCAAGGGACTTGGAAGTTTTGCAATCAGCAGGTAAGAGTCTTGATGTTCCAATGGGCTTTAACCACCTCTTGGAGTCTCAGCTAAGAACGCCTGTCCCAGCTCTGCCTGGAAATCCACCACAGGAACTTGGTGCTGCTGAGAACGCCCGGGGTAGCAGTGACACTCTTGGTTGCTCAAGGAAGCAGTTATCTGCGTTTCACCTGGACTTCCACTTCTGGCACGTGCTGCTCTGTAGCTCTCAGATGTAAGCGATTCCTGGCTTGCTCCATCGTGCCTCTGCCCGCTCCTCTCCATGAGACACCCTGGATGTTGGAATTTTCTCCGAGGCTTTTTCTGTAGTTATTGAGATGACACTGTGATTTTTATCTTTGCTTATGTTCATGTGTTTAATGACATTTATTGATTTGCATATATTGGGCCTTCTTGAATCTCTGAGATAAAGCTTAATTGGGGGCCAGGGAGATAGCTCAGTAGAATAAGCACTTGCCTGGCAAGCATAAGGTCCTGAGTTTAATACCCAGTACCACAAGAAAGAACAAAAAAAAAACCTAAGTGGTCATGATGTAAGGTTTATTTTTTTTTCTCTTTCTTGAAACAGGATCTCACTATGAGGTTGAGGCTAGCCTTGAACCCAGGCTGGTCTCCAACTGTCAACAATCCTCCAGCCTCAGCCTCCCAAGTGCTGGGATTATAGGTGTGAGTCATCACGCCTGGTTTTTTCCATCTTTTTAGTGATTTGTTGCATTCTCTTTACCAGCAGCTTGAAGATGTTTGCATCTGTGTTCACTAAAGATATTGGCCTGTAGTTCTCTTTGGTTGGATCTTTGTCTGGGTTTGGAATCAAGGTGATGGTAGCTTCTAGGAGTGACTGGGAGTACTTTTCATCTTTCACTGTCACTAAAAAGTATGACAAACGTTGGCATTAGATCTACCCTGAAGTTCTTGTGGAATTCAACAGTGAATCCATCAGGACTTGGGCTTTTCTTAATTGGTAATTTGTTTTCATTATTTGTTGTTTTCACTATTATCTTTTATTGGATTATTAGAGATTTTGTATTTTCCTGGTTGAGTTTTGGTAATTTATATGTGTATAGGAATCTACCCATTTCTTCTCGGTTCTCCAGTGTATGTGTTTAAGCTTGAGAAGTAGTTGCTGATAATCTGAATTACAGCGGTGTTCAGTGTGATTTTGCCTTTTCATTTCTAATTGAATTGACTTGGCTGGTTCTCTCTTCTTTCTTTTCTTTCCTTTCTTTCTGTTATGGTTTGTGTCTAATTGCCTGCCCCTCCTCCCCCTCCAAGCCTCATGCAGTCATGGGGCAGGGACTTCTAGAGTTTGAGATTAACTCATGATCCACTGGGATTATGAATGTAAGAAAGACAGAGAGACAGAGAGACAGACTCCCTCTCTGTAGCCATTGTTGCTGTTCTGCCACCATGAATTGCTCTCTTCCATGTGCTAGTGCGCTAGTCTGCCTTGTTTTCTTTTCTTCTTCTTTTTTTTTTTTTTCTGTCTTTTTGAGACAGGGTCTCATTATGCAGTTCAGGTTGGCCTTGAGCTCACTTTGATAGCTCAGGTTGGTCTCGAACTCGCACTGATCCTCCTGCCTCAGCCTCACATGTGCTGTGATTACAGGCATGCGCCACCATGCATGGCATTAAAACTTTTCGTATATATTTTCTTTCTTTTTTTTTTTGTTATTGTGGTATCAGGGATTGAACTCAGGATCTTGCACTTCCTAGGCAAGTGCTTATTCTACTGAGTTATCTCCCCGTGCTAGTCTGCCCTGGAGCCAGCCAATTATGGACTGAAACCTCCAGTAACTCTGAGATAATTAAAGCTTTCTTTCCTTTGTTTTGGGTGTCGGGGTATTTGTCCCAGCAATGAGAGAAAAGTAACTGAGACACTTTCTTTCTTCCTGGGTAAGGTTGGCCAAAGGTTTGTTTATTTTGTAAGAGCCAGCTCTGCAGTTCATTGCATTTATTTACTTATTTATTTATTTATTTATTTATTTATTTATTTATTTATTTATTTATTTAGACACAGTCTCACTGTGTAATTCAAGCTGGTCTTGAGTTCACTGTGTCGTCCAGGCTGGCCTTGAACTAAGAGTGATACTGACTCAGCCTCCAAGTCCTGGGATTAGCAGCATGTGCCACTGCGAGCAGAACCATCAAAATGACACCCAGGACTTGGAGGCAGATCTATTTATGTCAGGCCCTAATCTCTGGTGGTCTAAAACTTTTATAAGATAAGCAAGCAAAAGATAAAGAGTCTGAATGACTTGTCAGCTGGGGATTGGTTCTTACAATATGGATTGTAGTGACCACCTATGCATCACAGTGACCAGCTATTTCTAAGAAACAAAAGTAGTAGGACTGTAACTGGCACTGGTACCCCAGCAGCTAAGAAACTGAAGTATATTGGGGGAGGGGCGTCTTCTGCTATGTTTCCCCCCTCTCTTATGCTCCCTGGCAAATCTTTGTTGGGCGTGCTCCCTATGATCTTCTGAGAAAGGTTCAACTAGAAGCAAATGCACCGGGGTTGTCAGAAGTCCTAGGCTCTCCTCAGATTAGAAGTGACGACTCCTTTGCACCAAGCTAGCCAGCCTCCCTTTCACTTAAACCTGCACTTTCCAACTTCGACTGTTTCCTAAGAGGAAGATGATGCCTGCCTCAGTCTGAGACGGATAACTGCAGTCCTGAAGTTCTGAAAACTGTCCTCCCAGAGGGGTGAGCTAATGACTCACCTCTGGGCCTGGCCATCAACCATGTCACCTCACAACCCCTGTTTCTATCAGATGTTACAGGAAGCACAAACACGCATCAGCCTGAAAGAGTGTTCAGTACCTTGGGCGAGATCTCAGTGCTGTCAGCAATGTGCCCGGCACTGTGTAGTCTGCAGTTCCCAACCTGTACACCTTTTTTTTTTTCCCCTGGTACCAGGGATTGAACTCAGGCTGACTTACTTGGTGCAAATGAGACATCACTTTTAACCTGAAGAGGAGGGCTCTTCCCAGAAGCCGTGTGGAGACTGGCTCACCTAGGAATTTGTATTTGGTGAGATGTCCTCCCAGCTTGTCAGTTTGTGCCTGGCAGAAGAGGTGAGAGGCAGGAGTCCCAGTTGCCCCTGTGATGGGAACTTTTTGACAGAGGGAACTTCTGAGAGCAGAGTTCTGTTCCATTGTCTACCAGGAAGTCACAAGTTGGCCCTCGACTTTCGTGATGACCATGGACTCTTGGGAAGTTTGATAGAGCTTCGTCTGTTCTCTCCATCCAGGCCTGGCAGGGCGAGGGAGGTTCAGATTGAGGTGGGCCTGGATAGTCACATTTTTTATGTATGTCTCGCAGAGGGCAGGGGCATTATTTTTTGTATCCACAGCCCTTAAAACTTTTAGTCTACGGGTCTGGTCATCTATCAGACTGGATTTTATTTTATTTTTATCAGGTTTCTGAGTAATAGTTTTTTTGTTTGTTTGTTGTTGTTATTTTCTTTTTGAGACAGGGTCTCGCTATGCAGTTCAGCCTGGCCTTGAGGTCTCTTTTGGAGCTCAGGCTGGTCTCAAACTTGCACTGATCCTCCTCCTGCCTCAGCCTCCCAAGTGCTGGGATTACAGCCTGTGCGCCACCACACCCAGCTTGAGTAACAGTTGTTGATGGGTTTTTTGCTCCCTTTTCAATATTTTTGAGAGGTGCTTAGCTGGGTTTCTAGGCAGGGTGATCTTTGGAAAGGCCAAGGCTACTCATTTGTCGGGGCCCACAGTCAAAACTTAGAACTTGGAAGGAATTGACGCAGTCATCTTGGGTGAGTTTTAGATGACGCCACCTGACCAGGACCAGCATGTAAGCAGAGAGCCGTAAGCAGGAGGGAGGGCCTGTGTGGCCGAATGCAGGCAACGGCTGTGTGGAGCAGCTCAGCTGGCTGGAGGCAGGTAAGATGGGAGTGGGACTGAGGCGGTAGGTGTTGGCATCAACTGTGGCGACCAATGAGGTTGCCAGAGTGGAATTCTCAGGAAGAACAGGCCTTTTGTTTTTTCTTTGAGATATAGGAAGTGGTTTGGTTTCATGTTAAACTCCATAAAAGCCCTTTTTTCCTATAGTCAAGAATTGTGGGTTTTGACTAATTGTTTTTTTTTGGGGGGGGTGGGGGGCAGGACCAGGGTTCAAACTCACAACCTTGCACTTGCCAGGAAGGCACTTGTGCCACGGAGCTATCTCCTCAGCCCCTGACTCATTAGTTTTTATCTCTGACTTCCTACATGTGTATTGTGTACAATGATGGGGTGACAGAGAAAGAGTGGGTGCCCCTCTCTCAGAGAGAAGCTAGCCATTCAGATGACTGCCCAGATACGCTCCTGGCAGAGCCCTAGGCATGGCTTAGCTGAAAAGGCTGCAGGGCCTCCCTTGTATCCTATTTCCATCTCCGCGAAGCCGCAGGCAACAGCCCAGTCAGCCTCGGTGACCCGCGCTTCCCATCTTGGTGCACAGGTGGGGACGCTGGACATTTCCCTCACTCACGCATTCGTTCAACAGGCACCAAGAGGTGAGGCAGCCCAACCCCTTCCTTTGAGGGTTCATGAGACCCCATTTTTTGCTCAAGTTAGCTTGAGCAAGACTGACAGAGACTAACTGGGGTGCCCCCAGCAGTCTTCCAAGTGTGAGGCAGACACACAGACAAACTGTGTCTCCTCATACGTACGGTGTGCAGTTGAGTCTGTTTCCAGCTATAGAAAGGAGCTGCTCGGGCTGGGGAAAAGAGAACATGCTGGGAGCTGGGTTCAGGGCACCAGCGGCCCAGCGGCCCCGGCACCTCATGGGGTCCTGTCTGTGTGCACCTCCTTTGGTGTCTCTGCCCCCTCCCTACTTCCACGTTGCTGGCCTCCAGCTTCCTCTGCCCCTCAGATGTGCTGTCCGCTGCAGCTGCCTGAGCCGCTCTCCATTCAAGGACCCTCAGCTCTGCACCACCTTCTGTGGTCGCTGCTTGAGTTTAGTCTAAGGATTGGGGCCCTGGCGTTCGCCCTGGTGCAGTTCACTGTCCATGCAGGGCTTAATATGATCAGTGCTCATCCAGTCAGAGGTTTTTGCTAGGCAAATGATTTTGTTTTTTTGTGAGGCAGGTCTCACTGTGTAATTTAGGCTAGCCTTGAACTCACTGTGTAGCCCGGGTTGGCCTCCAACTCTCAGCAGTCCTCCTGCCTCAGCCTCTTGAGTGTTGCAATTATGGGAGCTCACCAAGCCCCCTGAATGTTTTCTTCCACATACTTCACGTTGAACCACATCCCCAGTCCCTATGCGTGTGTGGTAGGATCTCACTATGTTGCTGAGGCTGGGCTCAAGCTTGGGATCAGCCTCCCAGAACACTGGGATTAGAGGCGTGCACCAGTGTGCCCAGCTAAGGCACATGAAATTGATTATGCCCCTAAGTGCCTAGCATGGTAGCTGTCCAGTGTGTATTTGTTAAATAAATGAATATTCCATGCCTCGTAAGTAAGCTTTGCAAAATGAGCTGTTTTGTGACTTTAGTTTTCTTGTACACTGTATCATTTTTCTTTCTTTCTTTCTTTCTTTCTTTCTTTCTTTCTTTTCTTTTAATTTAAAGCAGGGTCCACAGGGTCTCACTACTAGATTGGACTCCTAGTGATTCTCCTGCTTTCAGCCTCCCAAGATCTGGGATTACAGGTGTGGGCCACCACGCCCAGTCTCAATTGCTATCTCACTGGGCCGGTAGAGCACACCCAGGATCAAACCCTGCCCGCTGCACTCTGCCTAAGGAGGGGCTTTAGTCCGGTGAGCCATCGGCTGGCCCTCACTGTATCATTTTTCGTTACTATTAGACAACATTCTATGCATTCATATTTTAATTATCTTATGTGGCAGGTTAAATTTAATTATGAATAGGCCCCATTTGCCTTCTAAGGTATTTTGAGAGTTTTCCTTCTTTAGTATCTCCTATACCCAGCCGGTGGTTATAGGTTCAGGAAGCTCATTCATTCCAGGAAATGCATACCCTATGTTGTCTATTTGCTGTTGTCTTCTAGGGTACACTATGCCATTTCTGTTGCCAATAAAAATACCATCGAGAGACAAGCATTCTGGCATATGCCTGAAGTTCCAGCACTTCTGGGAGGCTGAGGCAGGAGGGTCACAAGTTCAGGCTCAGCCTGGGCAACATAGACTATTTCAAACAGCAATGACAGTTGCCTGATAAGTTGGAAAGGAAGGAGGTCTGTTGTGGCTCCCAGTACAGGAAGCGCAGGGCTGAGGGCCCGAGTATGGCAGTGATGGCCTCTGCCAGCAAAGTCCTAAGAAGGAGCAGAACATCATATTCCCAGAGGCTCTGCATGCGCACGCGCGTGCATGTGTACATGTGCGTGCATGTTTGCATGTGTGTGTGTGTGTGTGTGTGTGTATTCAATGGGGGCCCCACCCTGTGACCACGTCCAACCCTGGTCCCTTCCCGAAGACTTCCCTCTAAATGTCGGGCAGATTAACTTTCCACTCCTAATACTGCTGCAGAGTGGTGACAGATTTGGGTGCACTTGGGACTGGGGAGATAGCTCAGTGGAATAAGTGCTTGCCTGGCAAGTGCAAGAGCCTGAGTTCAATCCCTGGTTCCACAAAAAAAAGAAAGAAAAAGAAGAAGAAAGAAGAAAGAAACAAAGAAAGAAGAAAGAAAGAAAGAAAGAAAGAAAGAAAGATGATAGATAGATAGATAGATAGATAGATAGATAGATAGATGATAGATAGATAGATAGATAGATTTGGGTGTACTCATAGTGATCCTGCTGTTTTCAGGCTCCCATGCACTGGGATTACGGGCATGTGCCACCACGCCCAGACTCGGCTGCCTGCTCCAGAACACCAAACTTAAAGACCCAATCCAAAAATGGGCATCTGAGATGAATACACACTTCTTAGATGGAGAAATACAAATGGAAATAAATATGTGAAAGGATGATATAGCTTCTTTACAGCACAGTGGCACAATGCCTGCCTTCCAAGCTCAAGGTCCTGAGTTTGATTCCCAGCATGCCCCTGCAAAGAAAAAAATGTTCTACATCACTGGTCATTCGAGAGATATAAATTAAAAGAACAGTGAGATTCCCTCACCCAGGAAGAACGGCTGTCATAAAAAAATCAACCAATATGCTTGCTTTGACAGCACATACACTAAAATTGGAAGGATACAGAGAAGATTATCATGGCCCCTGTGCAAGGATGACATGCAAATTTGTGAAGTGTCTCATATTTTAAAAAAAATCAATAAAAAACAATTTAAAATGCTGGTTGAGCTGGGAGGCGGGGAATCTTCTCCACTATTGATGGGAGTATAGGTTGGTGTAACCACTATGGAAATCAATGTGTACATTCCTCAAAAAAATTAGGATTGAAGGTCTCCTTCCATTTAACTGTCCCCCTTCTGGGTAACTTCCCAGAAGAAGTAAAAACATCATACCACATAGATATATGTGCACCCATCTTTATAGCAGTATTGTTTGTAACTGCTAGATCTTGGAAACAACCTAAATGCCTAACAACCAAGGAATAGATAAAAGATATGGATTTTAAAATATATATATAATGGAGTACTATGTCATAAAGAATAAATTTGAGGCATTCTTAGGTAAATGGATGCAACGTGAGACCACACTCTTTTTAAGTGCAATAAATCAGACTCGTGTAAACATCACACTGGCTCCTTAGGTGAGAAACTGAAAGAAAAAAAAAAAAAAAGAACTAAAACATGCAATAGATATTGTGAAATGGGAAGAAACTATTCAAAAGGAAAGGAAAACTAGGGTGGGAGAAAGGGGAAGGAAGGGGAAAAAAGATAAAATGGAAACAAAGCTTTTAAGTAGGGAGGCGAAGACAGGTTGAAAGGAGGGGAGGAGAGGAAGAGGGAAAAAGGTATCAAAAAAAAAA
>PVKN010028141.1:0-13317 GCA_004027915.1 Capromys pilorides
CTTCAAACCTCTGCAGAGCTCAAGTCTTCCAGGGCAACTCACTCGTCAGGCTGGGGTACAGGAAGGCTTCCCTTGGCAGGTGACTGCCATGTCCCCTGCAGAGGGGCAGCACAGTCTCCTCAGACCCCCAAAGAACAGTGACTGACCCCTGCCTGGCTCAGAAGAGGTGCTGTGCCAATGCTGGAGAAGCAATGAATAGAGCTACTTCTGCCTTACCAGGCGCTATGGCTGTGGCATGGCTGAGGTGGGGGAAGGCTTGGTCCCCAGTGTAGCTGTATCAAGAAGTGAGAGATCCTTGAAGACATGGGGACCTAGTAAAAATGAGGCCTAGGAGAGGTGGCACTTTGTAGAAGTGAGATCTAAAAGGAGGAGCTTAAGTTACAGGAGTGCTGTCCATGGAAGGGGTTAACACTATTCTGGTAGAGTGAGTTTCCTCAAAAATAGATTGCTATGAGAGTGTAAGCGTGGTCTGTGAAGCTCTCTGCATCCTGTCCTGCCATGTGATTTCTCCTCATGCCAGGCTGTCATCTGTTGTGAAGTGACATAGGGAGGTACAAAAGAAATGGGATCTTGCTTGCTTCAGAGGCACACATACTAGAAGAAATGGGTCTGCCCCATCTTGGACTTTCAGCTTCTAAAACTGTGAGCTACATAAACCTCTCCTCTTCATTAAGCATTGAGATTCAGGTATCTTATTATAGCAATGGAAAATAACACAGCAGCTCTTAAAGAAGCTTTGCTGTTTCTTCAAATGCATTTTTGCCACTATTCTTTTCACCAAAGCATGAACAAACAGGCAGGGAAGCAGGCAGAGAGACCTTGCCATCACCGAACACCTCTCTCAGGCTCAGGGCAGCAATAAGTAGCTTGTCTGGGACAATCTCCCTGCCTCCCTCCAGAGCAGCTTCTAAATCCTGTGTGGCAACAGCAGTAACCTACACACATTTCCTCACTGGCTTGAGAAAATGCCCCATAAACTTCCATGCTGTCTCTCAGCTTGGCGCTATGGCTCAGTAGTGTCAACTGGACCACACGGCATTTCAAGCGCAGCTTGTTGACCTCTGCTCAGGACAAAACCTTGACTGTGGGGCAGAAATTTTCAGCTGTGTTGAATTTGAGCTGATGTCAGATTTCTGTCCTGCGCTCCTGATCCTGGGAGCATGATTTAAGACAGAAAGTAGTTTTCTTTTGTTGAGCAGGATTTTCCTATTAAGATGATTTTCTGACAACATTTATCTGTAAAAATACAGACTCAGGTCCAAGAATGTATCCAGTTTCTGGCTGAAGCAGACACCAAAATCACACACACACACACATGGAAATAGACACAGAATCTGAGGGTCTCTTGAGGACTTTAAAAAAAAAAAAACTTAGTTATATTTCTCATAAATGACACTAGGTCCTAACCTGTAGTATCTGAAAAAGATTGACATTTAAAAATGTTAAACTGGAGCTCATATTCAAAGGATAGAGAAAACAATAATGTCTGGTTGGATAGGCAATATCTAGGAACAATATCTCATCCAGTGATAACTAGAGTGAGGAGTCACTTACTGGCTTTCTGAAGGGGAAAGTACATGAATTAAAGTCCTGGGTAAGTGGGTCTGGCTGCGACAGCTAACTGTGTACATGTCTTAAAGCACACACCCTCATCCTACAAATTCACCACGGCCTTCAGCGGACAGGTTATGCTCGGTGTTAGGTCACCAGCTCATGGATTTAGTTACCTCCCAAACTTGTCATTCTGGAGGAAGAAGCGGTGTGCTATCCACGGAAGAACCGAGCAATAAAACCATGGAAACCTGCCACTGCAGCAGCCACCTGCTGGGAAAGCAACAAGCCCCCTCTGGTCATATGTTCATGAGGGACACATGCTGTGCTGCAGCTTCTCTCCCCATGTGCAGGGGAAGGGGGAGAGGCAGGTCGGTACCCTGGGCTTCCACCTGAACCCCAGGTCTCATCCTTTCTGCAGCAGTCCTGCTGGCTCATCCAGGTCTCTATGTCCCTCAGCCTGCAGGTGCCAATCCATAAAAACACCTTACTCCAGCTGGACACAGTGGAGCAAACCTGTAATCCCAACATTCTGGGAGGATGAAGCAGGAGACCTGTAAGTTCAAACCCAACCTGAGCAATTAAGCAACTTAACAACACTGTCTCAAAATAAAAACTAAAAGGGGCCAGGGAATTAGCTCAGTGTAAAGGCCTTGGATTCAATGTCAAATTGAAAACAAAAATAGACAAATTAAAAAACTTGTTGCTACATTGGGAGCCACACACCACACAACAAAGGGCAGGTGACAAAAAGTTC
Organism: Capromys pilorides; assembly: GCA_004027915.1. Classification (NCBI taxonomy): domain Eukaryota; kingdom Metazoa; phylum Chordata; class Mammalia; order Rodentia; family Capromyidae; genus Capromys; species Capromys pilorides. Next base: position 2,309 of record PVKN010028141.1, read on the forward strand.
ACCTAGATGGCAGGCCATCCATTGAGTGCCAAACCAAAACATTAATTTAAGTTTAAAAAACCATTGAAAATAAAAACTCTACATTGCTTATATTCATACCTCTGAACCAAAAATGGAATTTGAGCCTTGAGATGTTTGCTTCCTTGTGCAGTCTCAGTCCCTCTCCTGTACCTTGAGGTAAACCAGATGTGACCACCAGAGCCCAGGAACCCAGCCCATGCATTAAAGCGTTTCCTTAGTTCAGTATTCAAATTGCAGCCTTCAGTATATTCCTTTGGGCAGTTTTCCAGAATATTTGCTTGGCAAATGCATTCCAGGAGTGCTTATGGTTTTCCTTTCCTTTTAAGACGGTTTGCATACAGAATATTTACCTCAAATAAATGCCTCTCCATAACACAAAGAATATCTTTCACATCTATTCAAAATCGATTTTATGACAAGCGTTTCTCTTGCTGTGCAAGCACTGGGTGCCGTGGTCACTGCGTCAATGCCAGTGAGCAGAGAGACGCAAATTGAGACACTGTGAGTATATCCTTATTGCTCCAAATAACACAAGCACTCATCCAAATGCCCAAATTATATGGCCACGCCCCACGTAAGTGGATATTTCTTCTAAAAGCATCCAGATGTCCTGTGTGGTAACAAAGCATTTGAACTATTCAGCCCTCTTGACTGCAGAGCAAGCAGCAAGGAGCTTCAAGTGTCTACATGCTGGTTTCAAAAAAGGCTCTGAAACAAGCACTGAACGCAACTAATTAAGAGCCTCAAAGAAGAAAAGAAGATGAGATTGCCTCATGGCTTGTTTTTGTTAATTTGCCTGCAGTTTCCGGTTTACCTGAAGGACAGTCTTTAAAAATGGACATCACATCATTGTTCATGGCAACCTGCACTCCTGCCCTGTAACACACCAGCTGGGTCAAACAAGGACAGAGTCCACCAGAACCTTGCAGGTAGACGTGCTAGTCACCAAGACCCATGGGATCAGGTGGTCCCTAAATGATCTTCACCCAGCAAAGTGATCAGACCCTGGAGACAGAGACAGCAAGCCCAGATCCTTTGTATAAGAAAGTAAAATGGGGCCAGCAGGATGCAGATGTTCTGTATTCTGAGATCTGCCAATTAAAGATCTATATGACCAATAAGGATCATGGCACTGCATGGACAGAGGGGTGCGGTGGGTGATGAAATGGCCCCAAACTTGGGTGATAATTGTAACCTACCTAGGTCATAAGCAAAAGTGGGTGACTTTTAATCCCATTTGAAAGACAAGGGATTGGCTGGCTGAAAAATGATGGCGAACTTGTAGTTGCTTTGAAATTCTTTCAGTGCCTGATGAGCTGGTATCATGAATGGAAAAATGAATTCGTGTATTGTCTGCTCTTCGGAAACCTATTTGGCTATAACAAATAAAATAAAATGAACATATACCCTTTGATCTGAAAATAAAAATAGAAAGAATAAAAATGGGCCTATGGTGGGTGGTTCCTCTGAAGAGCATCTGTTCTTTGAGCTGCATTGCTTGCTAAGAAATACTCAGCTTCAAGGAGAAATCACAAGACCAGAATCAAACACCAAACAGAGCTGGCTGTGGTGGCACACACCTGCGATGCCAGTAATCTAGGTAGCTGGGGCTGAGTGGTCACAAATTCAAGCCCAGCCTGAGCAACTTAGCTGCTTTGTGACTTGATGAGACCCTGTCTCAACATTTCAATTTAAAAAAAAAAAATCTCCCCAAAAGAGATGTAGCTCAATATGAAGGCCCTGGGTTCAGTTCCCAGTAACATACACACACACACACACACACACACACACACACACACATCACTTGTGTTCATTTTATATTTAAAAAGCTGAACTTTTAAGTGTTGGCCACATACAACTATGAGATGGTGAGAATTACTGTGCTGTATTTAAGTGCCAGTGTTGAATCTGGGTTCTGGGGATCACACTTCAAGTGAGTGCCTTTTCCCATGCTGTTGTATCTTGGCACCTGTGGTAGCAGAGGAAGAGATGGGTGGCCCCTGCTCTTTCTTCCCAAGCACCATGCTGCATCCATCAGGGAAAAGAGAACAAAGAGCTGCCCGTCTTCCCAACAGTTCCTTAAGTTTGTTGGCCTTGAATTCCTAACTATGTCAGAGGAAAGATCTCTTCTCTTCTCTTCTCTGCTATACCCAGTGCCTCTGGTGGGGCAATGGCCAGTGGTTGGCAAAGCAAACTTAGCAGATGCAGTGGAAAGGCATAAAATTATTACACACTGAGGCAGGAGGGTGGCGCACCTTGGCAGAGGCTGGATAGCTCCACGCAGAAATCCACAGGCCTGCATGGGGCCTTCTGCCTGCTCCGTGCTGGAATGAGTGATAACAGCCCACATCTAGGGCCAGGAAGCACCTGTTTTTAACCCTCCTCCCTCCCAAGAAGAAGAGGACTCATATGGCCTGGCTATGCTGAGTAGATGGAATGTTTCCCGAAAACACGAAACTCTCATTTACATGTCAGCTATCCAGGGGACACTGCTTCTTGCAAGATAGCAAAGGCCATGTTGCACATGCCATGTATCCTTGCCATCCCACAGTGACCCTTAGGCTGTCACGCCTTCCATCTTCACCAGTGAATGAAATCAAATTCCATAAAGAGGGTATGTCCCTGAGAGCCTGGCTGTTTCATCAGAAGCACTGAGCTATGTTTAATTAGCAGAAGCGCAGCTCAAGGGCTTCCATGTTTTCCAAAGACAAGGGGCCAACACATCCAAGGAGCCCCTTCCCGGGCAGGCAAAGGAGTGTGGCCTGCCCATGCCAGGACATTAATTAACTGAGATGCCCACTGGGACATGGACCACTGAGTGCAGAGGGAGCTTCCTTGATCGATGTGTTCCCTCTACCAAACCTGAGACCAGGGCCTGGCCAGAGCCAGGAACTTCTGTTCAGGTTGTTTCTCAGCTCTTATGCCAATTGTCCTTAAACTCCTACTCATATGATTTAAATAAATAATATACAAAACAATGAAATGTCAATATGGAAAGAAAGTGCTTATCTCCATAAAGTCGAATCTTGGGAGATTCAGTATCATTTGAGAGAGGGAGGGGACTGTAAGGTTGCTTTGGTGCTCATGAAATATCTGGTCCATGTTAAAGACACTAACACTGGGAATTGTGGGGGATGCGTTATGAGATAGGGCCACATAGCGAGTCCACCAGCAAATGCGAACAAGCTGTATTGAATGGCTTGCAAATGAATGTGTGTTTCTGTTTTAAAAATTAATAAACGAAGAAAGTTCAGCATGTACATGTATCGTCTCTTGACTCTCAGCCTCTGTTTAATTGAGTAGCCCATTGCCAGGCCTGGCTGCACATCCCTGGCTTCTCTTGCTTTGCTCCAGGTCAGAAAGCTGGGTCTGCAGCCCTCTGCATGGGCAGGTGGGGGCTTCCTCACACCTGTGCTCTCTCTCTGCTTTCTCCCCAGAGACATTTAACCATGAGAACAACAGGTGAACATGACCCAGTCAGCTCACACCCTCAGAGGCAGCTACCAGCAGCTTCTGCAGAGCACAACCTGCTTCATGGAGAGCCCAGCCTATCTCTAGCCATCCCAGAGCCAGCAGGCAACAGGAAAAGCATGTGAGCCACACCTGCCCCAACTACAGAGGATGCACTCCATCTACCAGAGATGTTTCCAGGAGACATAGGTTTAAGATGAAAAGGATGGGTAACCTCTCTATGGATCCTCTTGCCAACAGTAAAAGGAAGTGAGGACACCGAGCTGGGGGCTCAGAACATCTGAAAATGGACATCTGAAAATGTGCTCCACCAAGCATTGCAGCGGGGCCTGGAAAGCACGTCCTCTGGGAGCTTCTACCTTTCTGTTTCCCCTCCTTCTGCCCAAGATGGGGTCACAGAAGCAGAATTCCTCCGTCCCAAGACAAACTATAGAAACTAGAATCCCTGTCCCTTCATGCGAGCCATAAAAACTATAAAGGCCACGCCCTTCTCCCTTGAAGACCCTCATTCCAAAAGAACACTGCAATCCACAAGGGCAGGGGAGGAGGGTGCTGCTCAGAGGTCAGGAAGAATCCAGGCAGATAGCCCTCCTGAGTTCCCTCGCTCTCCTCCTGAAGGTCAAATCTCTCTTATCTAAACACATTTCTACAGGGATGTCCATTCTCCATTGAGCATCATAATAAAAAGAATTTTCCCTGAGTCTAGAGGTTCTCATTTCTGAAGACCTACCCATCATAAGAAACTTTGATTAAATGTATTTATGAAGCCTTTCCCTTGTGAACCTGTCCATTCTGGTAGGAGTGTTGTCCATGACGTTAATAATGAGTGAGGAAAATTATCACATCCTTTACTCTTAAACCCACCACAGTCCTGGAGACCTAAATCTGAACAAGTAAAGCAATGGCATCTGGTTGTGCCTTAGTGCTAATTCCTTTCGGCACAGATGTGGCCACTCACAGCCTGTGTATAACAAGGGGCTGCCAGCTCCCGTCTTGGCCAGTCTCAGCCCACCAGCAGCAGCTCCTGGCTAGAAAGGGCAGCAGCTGGGATGGAAGTTGGGGGAGCTGGGCGGCCGCCTGTGGAGCTGCACGTGAGGGCCATTAGGGAGCAAGATGAAAAAGCATCCTGGCAGGGCAGGGTGCAGACGGGAAGAAGAAAGTGCTCAGGTATTCCAGCCAGAACAACCAGTACAAAAGCATAACCTCACAGCACAGGAACCTGGCTCGATAACTCTCAGCTCCTGTCTGGCCCCTGTGCAATTTCTGTAACATCTATAAACCAGGCCAACAGCAGCTGATTGTTTCCAGAGTCTTTGGAAAGACTGGGAGGAGAACTGTAATGTACTGAGAAGAAAAGAGCTCTTAAGGATTTGAGGAAGTGCCTGCTAAAATTGGCCCTTAGCGCTGCACTGGCTTCCTCCTGAACAAAGCCCTGGGTGAGTTGCTTTGCCTTAATGGGCTCCGCTGTAAGATGGAGGAACCACACTGAGCAGCCTGGCAGGCCTTTGCCAAGGGCAAGGGTTAGGTGAGACTCCAGTGGGACTGGACCACCGAGGCCAGATAAGCACAGAAGCCCGGAGAGCCCACCCCCTGCACAGCACCAGAGTCAGGGAAGTTCCCTGGGGGATTTGGATCAAAAAGAAATTGGCTGCTTCAGGGCATTTTGCTTCAGAAGAGAAATCAGTGTGGGGTGGCCAGGCCCAGCAAGAGTTTCCAAAGCAAGACATATGGAGCCAACACCAAATGGGCATTTTAGCCACAAGACAAATATACAATTCCCTGGATGCCCATGGCTCCTGGAAAAGAGCCCTCCTGAGACCCTTGCACAACGTTTCTCGGGCCTCAGTGGAATAAAAGCCTAGGCTCACAGGCAAGTGAGGCTTTCCCTTTATTGAGCTTTTTCTTCTTAGATGCCTTCTACTAATTCACTCTTCACTCATGTTTCTTGCTAAAGAGAGCAAAATATATTATTAGAATTTGTTTTAGAGATGCTATGCCAGCACCCCCACAAAAAAATAATAATGAAAATGAACACCAACTGGGCTCTACCATGTATATAGGCTGTGAGACTAGCTGGGTGTTGCTTGTTAGTGTCTTCACCTCAGTTTTGGCTTTTTTTGCTTTTCAGCAGGTGCGCAGTGGCCTAAGCTGGTTCTGAGGAGAGACTTGAGCCCAGATGTCCCATCCCATGCTGTGGCATCTTCAGAATTTCAGGGCAAACAAGCAATTCAAGTGTCTACAGCCCTTACCCAAAGAAGATAGTTCTTAAAATTTTAGCCCATTTGGCAAAGTTACCCACAATAAAATCTACTCCTTTGGGTATAAAGTGGCAGGTATAGATATACACACGCATCCATAAGGTACGGCACACTTTTACTACTGTCTAACCAACTCCACCACCACAAGACACGGGGTACATATGCTCCCCCCCGAAGCTATTCCCGACAAGATAGGGTACATCTACTGCCTCCCAGATTCCTTCCTGCTGCTCTGTATAACACCTTCCCTTGCTTGGCAGCAAGTTAGCTACTTTCTAGTTCCGTAACTTTTCCCCTCTCAAAAAGTATCTATCATCACAAAATCCCTGATATCTATGAATCAAAGGAGGCTGCCCATGCTCGGAGACACTGTTGCAGAAACCCTACTGGTTATGAGGAACCGCAGGTATATTAAACCTGTATAGCATATAGACTGTTCTTTTTCCTATAAGTATATACCTATGGCAAAGCTTAACTTAAAAATTCAGCACAGTAAGAGATTAACAATAACTAGTGATAAAATTGAACAATTATACTGTAATGAAAGTTATATTCTCTTCTTTCTCACTGTTTCTATCTCTGTATCTCTATCTCTCATTGTCTTGTCAATTATTTTTGTTTTTGTTTTTGTTTTTTGAAATAAGGTCTTGTTATTTAGTCAAGAAGTATTGAACTCACTGTGTAGCCCAAGCTGGCCTCAAACTCACAGTGATCCTCCTGCCTCAGCCTCCCAAATCCTGGAATTACAAGTGTGTGCCACCAAGCCCACATCCTGCTGATTTCAGCAATCTCAATATATGATGTTTCTTCCTTTCTTCAGTGGCTAACTAATTATTTAGGTAAAAGAACCATCTCATGGCTTCTTTTTGACATATCTGGGTTGCAATCACTAATAATCTTAAGCTTTGGGACCATACCACATAAAATGAAGATCATTTATATATAGCATTGCAATGTCGTGATAAGCAGCCTGATAACCCTGTGGCTACTCAGTGATAAAGAAGAGGGTAGCATATACTTCTAGATACACTAGAAGGGGGATGATTCACATTCTAAATGGGATAGGGCAGGAAATCATAAGACTTCATTATGCTACTCAGAAAAGCTTATGAATTGTTCATCTATGGCATTTTCCATTTAATACTTCCAGACAATAGTTGGCCACAGGCCCCTGAAACTCCAGAAAGTAAGACTGCATACCAAGGACAATTGCGATGCAAAACCACAGCTGGGGTAGGGAATGGAATAATGATCCTGAAAGCCAGGAACAGCTTTGATTTCCCCACTGATGCATCCTTCCAAGAAACAAATAACAGGGCACCTTAAGACAAGTGGAGAGGGCCAGAGGTCCCAGGAGGACTAAAGCCTACGAGAAGGACATTGTACAACTCCACTTTATCTCAGGAAACTCACAAAGGACTAATTCACCCCTTCACTCGGCCTCAACTTTAAGCTCTGAAGTTTTAGCAAATACAACTGTTTCCCACAGCCAGGGAATGAAACTGCCAGGTGCTTATAGGCTGATGGATAAAGAACATCACTCTAAACCTGGGAACATCATCCCCAGAGAGCCTGGAGGGTAGAAGGGACTAGAGGGGAGAAGGGAAGGGGCTTAGGACGTGCGACCTCACACCCAGGCATGCTGGTCCAGAGGAAGCAGCAGAAGCAGGAAGGTCTCCCTGACATCCTGCCTTCTCCCAGAAAGCAAAACAAAAATTCACGGACTTAACTCTGTACATGCTAACACCTTCACATTTCAGATGCCCCTCCTATACCCCAAGGAACAACCTCACTTCTGAAGACATGGAGAGGAATCCAAATGACAAGGCTTGGCTTGGTCTCCCAGGTTGTTACCACTGCATCACACTTCCTTAGTCTGCTACTGTTTGTGTTTGGATCCTCATTTCTGAAGGCTCTTATGTCATGTAAGACTTGGCAAAAAGTAAACTTGCATGTTTTTCTGACTTTTATTATAGGTGCCAACTCAGCTGCAAACTTTTCTGTGGGGGAGGAGCAGGTCTATATTTTCCTTCCTGCAGGAGGAAGAGAGGGAGGAGATTCTAGCAGAATCCAGCTCTGCTGTATCAGCCCGGAACTCCAGCACCACCCCTGACCTGGGAGACCCATTCCCACCTGGTCCTCTTTAGACCAGCACAGTCCTCTCCTCAGCCTTGATATAGTTTGGATGTAGAATGCCCCCCCCCCCCCACACACACACAGATCTTCTGCTAAAGGCCTGGTCTCCAGCCTGTGCACAGCACTATTATGAAGGAGTAGAACCTTTAAGAGGTGGAGTCTGGTGGGAGGCCATTAGTTCTTAACAAGGGATTGTGGGCCCCAGACCTTCCTCTTTTTCCCTTTTGCTTCCCAGACATGAGGTGAGTGGCACTGCGCTAACATGCCTCTGCCATGATGTGCTGCCACAGGCCCAAAGCAATGGAGCCAGCTGATTGCAGACTGAAACTTCCAAAGCTATGATCCAGAGAAACGTTTTCTCTTTGCAAGTCATTATGTCCAGTATCTATAGCAGTGACAGGAAGTTGACCCACCCAGAGCATGCATGCAAGGGGAAGCCAGTGCTACCTTCAAAGATGCAGTGCCCGGACCCTGTCCTATCCACACAGGGCCCCACGCCCACTCTTCAGTGGTGCTGCTCTTGCCTCAGGACTCTAGCCATCTACCTGCAGCCAGTGGCACATTTTCAGCACCCCTTCCCAGAGCACTCATAGCCCAGCTTGGGTGTGAGAAAGCTGTCAGATCAAAATAGAGTTACTGTGTCACAAGCCTCAACCAAAGATAAATCCCCAAGGTAATGAGTGACCACAATTGTCATAAGAGTCTGCACAAGCTAGCTCCATGCACAGAAAATGCTTCTTCAATGACATCTCTCCTACTGTGTCCCTATCCAACCCTGGATGGGGCCATCTTTGGTCTTGGTCCTTACAGTCAAGAACTGTGATTGAAAAAGTGATTTATGTAACTCTCGTTATTTTGCTTATGAGGAGTCCCCCATCTCAGCCTCCTTGGCCATGCACACAGGTGAGCACGGCACTCGTGCTCCCAGGGCAGCATCCTTTCTCAAGCGAGCTCTGTACTCTTTCCAGAGCATCTCTGGTAGTCACAGCTTGGCAACAAAGTCTCTTACAAGGCCCGGGGACACCAGCCCAGCTCAGTGAAGACACACAGGCTATCTGGCCAGCAGGGATACAAGTGACAGCAGCTCTGCCTTGGCATAAGAGCATCAGTTTGAATATTGAACTATGATAGATTCTTAAGCAGCCCAGAAGACAGTGGAAAGGATGCCTTGCTCTGCAAAGGGTTCAAGTGCATGCTCTGTAAAGAATGTGGTCCTGCAGATGTCCTAAAGGCCTGATGGGGCCAACTTTCGGAGTCCTCTTAAGGGCAAGGGAGGAAAAAGTTGAAGCTGAAGCCCCTCCCTCATGTGGCCAAGCCAAGCAGCATCCAGTCAGCTCACCAGACCTTAATTTCCTCTTCACACACAGAGACTCTGCAGACAAGGAGCTCTGAAGCCTCAGATCAAGACAGAGGAAAGTCCCTAGGGCCTTTTACAGAATGACTTTCTTAGGGGTTGGGAGGGAGAGAATGGGGTGGGGGGATAAGGGGTTCTCTCTGTCTGTTAAGGTCACACTCCAGAGAAAAGATGAAATAGATCCACATTTAGACCCACAGGCAAATATTAAGGAATTTTTGGTGATATTTTATGAACAGACCACATTATAAACATTTATTATCATCCATTGTGATCTGGTTTTGGTAATCATGATGAATAGGATATACGCAAATATGAGAATGTCTGATTCTAATAATATAATATAGACATTCTAAGTATGTATTTAAGTATGATATACAATAACAGAACCTATACAGTAAACATGTTATATATGACTTGTATAGTGTATGCCATAAATAATTCTGTATAAACTTGTATATCCTAATACAGGCCATTGAACTAGAATGCAAATAAAACTAGTATACTAAAAGCTTTTTCCTTGCCCTTACATATTTAAACCATTTACCAAAATTGTGCCTATTTAGCAATCACTCAGGAACTATTCAAACCTTCAATAATTGTGTAGTGTGATGGAAAGCCCTCCCAAAACTGACTGCACCCATGGGACATGTGGTCCCCAACACCCTCAGAAAGGGATCCGAGGCCATGTGGGAAAGACCAACCTGCTTCCATTCACCTCTCGTGCAGGGGACACAGGTGGTCAGAGGAGCACTCCACCCGTGGAATGCCTGCACAGGGCTCTTCCTCCCATCCTCAGAGGAGAGTCTGGAAGGGCCAGCTAGGGTGGCCGTGCAGGCAGCTGCCCCTGTGTCATCCATCTGCTGCTCATCTTCAACAGTCAGGCTCTGGACCAGCAAGCGACAAGCCTCCAAGTCAGCTTCCCACACTCTTCCAAGCAGCGGACACTTGCAGCTAAGACAGAAGACACAGGGACATCAAATGTAATTGAGCAATGTCTGGTCCTACCAAATCACTGGCTTGTCCACCTGTCTTATACTAACAATATAACTTCACATTGTGATGGAGTATTCCAGCCAGAGGACTCAGAAGACCTGTCTTTAATCCCTTAGGTCACTGAGAAGTGACAGCTTTTCCAGCTGTTTGATCTACAAAGCCATCCTGAGTTCTCAGTGACTCTCTAGACAGTCACACAAAATCACAGCTTCTTCTGTCAGGGCTCTGGGCAACTAATGCCCAGGGGTCCTGCCTCAATTTTCCTTGTTGCTGTGACAAAATACCCGACACACAAAATTAAGGAAGGAAAGGTTTAGTTAGCTCAGTAAGTAGAGATTTCAGTCTATACTTGATTGGCTCCAAGGTAGAGTGGCACATCACAGAGGGCAAAAGTTCATAGTGGTAGAAAACAGCAAAAAGCAAAGGGAGGAGCCGCAGCTTGGCTTATTGCCATTCTGTATATTTAGTTTATGTTTTACTCAAAATTTCTATTTCTTCTTGTGTCCATTCTAACTTTTTGTATTTTATGGAAAAAACCACAAAATTGCAAAGCAAAATGATAGAATAACAATAGTTAATACATTGTGTATTGCTGTCCTCAAAGTACAAGGTATGGACATAAAAATATTATCCAAATAATATTTGCACAAACCTTACTTTTCAATGAATTAAGAGAAATTAGTAGTATAATTATCTTACATTTTTTCCTTTCCTTTCCTTCTTTTCGCCCCCACCGTAGTTCTCTCCTTTTTGACAATTTCTTCACAATACCC